>VUJU01000438.1:0-94378 GCA_009835225.1 Aphis craccivora
ACGTCATATAACGATGACGTCATAGGGGCAGCAATGACGTCATAGAGACAGCAATGACGTCATATAATAACGATGACGTCATAGAAACAGCAGTGGCGTCATATAATAAAGATGACGTCATAGAGATAGCAATGACGTCATATAATAAAGATGACGTCATTGAAACAGTGATGACGTAATATTATAAAAATGACGTCATAGAAACATTGATGACGTAATAATATTTTATCATCAATGACGTCATAGAAATATTGATGACGTCATATTATAAAGATGACGTCATAGAAATATTGATGACGTCATATAACGATGACGTCATATAAATATTGATGACGTCATATAACGATGACGTCATAGAGACAGCAGTGACGTCATATAATAAAGATGACGTCATAGAGATAGCAATGACGTCATAGAAACAGCGATGACGTCATATTATAAAAATGACGTCATTTGTATATTGATGACGTCATAATTAATTATCAGCGATGAGATCATTCAATACAAATGATGTCATACAATTATTGATGATGTCATATAATGATGACGTCATAGAAACATTGATATTATAAGAGCTGAGGTTCAATTATGTTTATCATTAATAACTTAGCAATTCCTGTAGCCTATTAACATAAATGTACAGTTAACTACTGAAGAATCAATTAGATACTAAAAATGAGTTTCTTAAATAAAAATATAAACAAAAATAAATTCCTTGCCAATATTGCATTAAATTACCTTATTATAAGTACTCTACTAGATATCAAGTCAAATTTAATTCAATAAAAACGTGTTAAAAAAAAAAAAATACAAAATTGAATTATAAATCCAATGGATAATTTGATTTGAAAAATAATAAACGTATGATTCCCAAACCCCACCCATTTCAAATTTTCCAAATTGTTTAAACTAATATTTAGCAATCAATTTGCATGAAGTCGCACAACCGTTTCAGAAATCTGTATGGCACCGGTTTGCCCGGAAAACTCAATTTTCCATGAGCAGGGCGGGGGAAAACCAGTGCTGTAAAAATTTTGGGAACGGTCGTGCGAATTCGTGCAAATCATGTGTTATACATTGGCGTAGAAAAACTTAGGAATAAGTTGTTTTTCGTGTGAGTGGGGCTGTAGAAACGTTTCCCCCGCCCCGCTCATGGAAAATTGAGTTTTTCGGACAAACCGGTGTCGTACAAATATCGGGAACGGTCGTGCGAATTCATCCGAATCACGTGCTAAATATTGACGTAAAAAAATTTGGAAAATTTGAAATTGGTGGGGTTAGAGAAACGTACGTAAATTTTGTTTATGAGTTACAATATAATATTTTTAATTAACTCATTTAATTCATAGACTAATTCAAATATATTAAAAAAAAAAGTTTAAATATGATAAAACTTTTGAAACTTTCATAAAACGTTTGAAAAAATACAGTATTTAGTTTTAATAAAATTCTAAATTTAACAATAACAAAATTATTTAAACTATTATTCTCTACCAGTGACACTCAATCCAATTTGTTGTTACCCTAAAATAAAATACCAACAGATTTTGTTGTATAAATTATTATCATAAATTATATTTATAAGTTCTCAAACAGTTAGGTTAGGTTATGTTATACGTAAACGCGTCAGCGCGTACCAACGTTTTGGCAATAGGTTCGACGATATTATTTCTATCACATTGTACATGGTTTATCATAAGATCCGTTTGAAGTAAAATAAGATAATAATTTTGATTTTTGGTGTTATTATGATAAAATACTATAGCTAATTATAATGTATTTATATTAAAATAAATACAAATTAACAATGCGTTACGGTGACTCGTTTGTCACTTATTATTATTTAGTCTATTGTGTTTATTTTAAAGTTCTTTCTCTTATTACAACAAAGTAATACGTTTTGCTGTATGAAATTATAAACGGTCGAAATGTTCAACTTCGTAAACTTTTCACGAGGATGTGATACATTTATCTGAATAATATAATATGTATAGGACTACACAAAACACAATTCCATGCTGTAAACTACAGCTGTGTAAATTGTTGTTCACAATAGATTCTATATATAGCTGGTACACGAATAAAATTACTAACGACATATAAAGAGCTGACGTGTGCAAATTATATTATCTTTTCTTTTTTATTTCTTTTTTTTTTTATTATAAATCGCGTTTCACTATAGCGATTGACATCATATTATAATAGTTAATGGACGGCCAAGTGGTGTGATAATCAGGGTCAACACGTACGTGCGGTAGTGGTGGATATAATTCATGCGCTTTTCAAAGGATCTCATAAGTGTCCCATCGCTCTTGTATACCCATTGAATAACATATTAAGATAATATAAAATTTACTAATAACTGTGAAATAATATTTTAAAAAAAACCCATAATATTCATGTTTAAAAATTGTTTTACGTTAAAGAGTAGATAATATTTAAAAATTAATTGGGAAAATTTTAAATGAATAATGTAAGCTATTTTTTATTTAAATAGCCTAATATCTTCTTTTAGCAATATAAATATTATATTAAAATTTAAAAGTATTCAATTTACAGTATTGTTTCTTATGATTATACGAATAAATTAAAATCATGAAACTTAATATATACATATATAATATAATTATTATATAACATAATACTATAATATTATTTATAAAACTGTATATTATCAAAGTTTTTTTTTTCAAATCGTATCGCAGTAATTTTTTTTTTTTTAAGTAAGCGAGAGGACGTACTCTTTGATAAATTGGTTCTCGAGTGGATCTTTTTTATGGATGTGTTAAATGTCTGTAAGCCGATATCACAATTCATAATATTTTGTTTTAATACACATATTATAGTTATTATAGTAATTTTTTTTAGTTTTAATATTAATTAAGATTCATAATATAGTTTTTTCCAAAAATATTAACCAATTTATAAAAACTTATTATTTTATAACTCAAAAATAAATAACATATTTATTTAAATAATGAGTACCATAAAACATTAAATAGAAATAAAAAATGTATAGTATAAAATAGATAATAATATCTTAAAATAAACCAAAATGTCATAGCGTTTAAATTATTCATAATAATATTATAATACAATTAAACGTTTTAACTTCCCAAAAATGTTTGTAAATTATACAATCTAACATCGTTATTTATCGTTTAAATAAACAATTTGAACTAACTTAAAATGTCTATAAAATATAATTATCTTTATATATTTTTTAGATTCTGTTGCTTCAGTATAAAATAAATTGATTTTACATTAATTTTGTCAATATTTTAAGTTTAAACGATTATAAAAATTATTATGAGTATACATTTTTTTTTTTTTTTTTTTTTTAACTGAAAAATTAACACAATATGGGAAGTTTTATAATTAAATTAGTAGTACGTAGAATTATTTCTACCTAGTAAATAATTTTTATTCAAAATTTATAAAAAGATAAAAAAATAAAATAAATAAAAATAATTGAAAAAGTATTATGATTGTAAATAGTTCAAAAATAATACAAACATTCGTTGTACATTTTAAACATGTACGGTTGTTCCTTTTCAAGTTAGATAAAAAAAAAAAAAAACAAAATGAATTAAAATAAATTTTATTGAAAGTTAGATTTGAGTAGTAAGATTCCTGGTTTTCTTGATTTTTACTAGTCTTCCTTCTCCTCTTGCTCCAAAAAAAAAAAATCATTGTAAAATCAATGCATTTATCGTTTAGTTTAGAATCTATAATTATTTAATTCATTTACTTTTATAATACATGTCGTATTAGTTATTAGTTATTATTATTCATAATAATAACTTTACTGAAGAACAAATTAATTTTAGCTAAACAATGTCATTAAATTATCAAAAGCCTATCAAAAAAATTTGGGATTAAAAATATATTATTGAATTTAAAAATTAAAAACATTTTAAATGGTTCTGAATAATGAAAATAATCTATTTACCACAGCTAAACGGGTATTTCAATGTCACAAACCAGAATAATACTTTGATGCTATATTAAAATTAATAAATGATAAATAGTCTTTTATATATTTTAACAGAACAATACTTTTGGTTTGTATTAATTAAATTTGAAGTATTGTAGTTGTATTTCGTGTAATGAAAATTGTCAATCAAAAGTCGAGACTTATAATTATACAAGTGCATTTTTATTTTGTATTGTTTGAATCCGATTGATTTAAATTAATAAATTTGATTTCTTTAGTAACCACCTCGTCTGAAAGTATTACTATGAAATTAATTTATCACTGACTCCACAAAAGGTTACAAAAAGTTTAACAGTATGCGTGAAGATTGGAACTCTTTAGTGCCTACTGGATGATTAAGTTTTATTGTTGTTTTTTTTTTTTTTTTTTTTTTTTTTTTTNTTTTAATTTCTTGTTAAATGATTTAAATACAATGTATGTAAAAAAATATAATTTCATATTATTTGTATAAGTATAAATGTCTTATAATTCATAATATTTTTAATTTAAATTATATATACGATAAACTTATATACCAATTAATGTATTGTACTTTTTAGCATTGTAAGTTACGATATCGAAGTTAAAAAGTGACTGCATTTTTACAACAATAGAATTGTCGTGTGCAAGTTATTACTAATTATTATAACAAATAATGATATCCAACTAAATAGTATAAGTAATGTCCTATCATTATTAAACCATATTCTGTAACATTTTGAATAATATTGTTTGATATTGCTATCGATAATAATAATATTATTATGCATAATCATCAATTAAAATTATGATCTGTATCACCAACTGGCAAAGATACGCCTTGTCCTCTGTATTATATCACATTTTCAACGTTTGTACTAGCTTTATTGTTTTAAGTTAATCATTCGATGATCCTCCTCATTTTTACATTATATTCGATAAAACAGTCCACAATCATGTTATTTTTTTTATCTTGAAATTACCTACCTACAATCTACATCATAGTTTTCTGAATAAATATTTTGGTTATCAAATGCGTGGAATTATTTTTGTCCAAAATTGATCTTCCTCTTTTTGGATAAATAATTGCATTCTCTTTGCACGCATTTTCACGTTCAACATTTTTAAAAGCACTGTCTTAAGATCAGTTAAGTATATTTCTCTATTTCTCTCCAAAAATATATTGTGTTTGTGTAAATTAAAATAATTATTATATAATAATATACGTCTAAATTTATGTATATATTAAATTAAGAAGTATCCATAAAACAAAGATAAAATTCAACAATATACCTAATACAGGATAGTTAAGTCGATAAAAGTTTATTAAACCTTGACATTCAACTATAGAATAACTCGATTTATTACTAATTAATACATTATAATATATATTATAGATACATTTTTTAATGATATTATAAGAACTAATTATAAGTACTTACCTACAATCATTATTTTAACGTACTTACTACTTACACAAGCATAAATTTTTAAATTATCTATTTAATAATTATTTTAATGTACACAAACACAATACACTTTTGAAGAAGAATATTCGCCTCCTCGTAGTGCTCTTTAGGTTATACTAAATGCCTAAATGGCTTTATTAAACTAATTTTGATTCCGAAGATGTTGAACGTGAAACCGTGGTCGCAAAAATGCAATTATGTTTGGTTGAAAAGAGAGAACTCCTTTATCTTATTTTGGCTGAAATACAGTAAATGAGCAAAAAGGTCATTTTTAGACGAATGGAGTTTCACTGCAAAAAAATTGAGACCCACCGTTGTAACGTGTGGTTAAACTCGTTAATAAATATTATTAGGTACTGTTAGGTACATTACCAATATTTTATTGTCATCTGTTGTAATCACATTGATTTAGCCATCAAATTTACAAAGCAAATGGTTAATGTAGATTGTATGAATATTTACAATTAATTCAATCAGCAGTTATTTATAGTAAATATGATGAACATGTTCATTTTAAATCGTAATAATATTGTTGATCACATAGGTACATAAGGTGCAACGAAATTCAGAGTAAAATTGTATCATATTTCACAATCAAATTATCACTAACCACCATAATTTCTAGAGTATTCTAGAGTAAGCAATTATATTACGGAGAGTTTTCTCGTTTTATTATAGCTTATGTTATTATATAACTCCAACTCACCGGAATCGACCTACGATTTTATTAATATTACAGCAATAATTTGCTCCTATTGATTTTTGTTTTTCGTTTTACGAAATGATCACAAACGGTATGACTGAAATTACCAATTATAAAAATCAAATCAATGTTGTGATAATTCGTAATTAAAAGTAATCAGAAGATGACGTACTATAATTGTTTTATAAGTTTTTATTACGATCTGAGGGGTATTGTAATACTGGGTAAAATATAATTCAATTATTCAAATCTTTGTTTTTTTAAATTTGAAATGTCCATATTTGAATGTGCTTAGATATTTTATAACATTTAATAAATATTCTGTAGAATATAGTTTTTTTTTTAATGAGAAAAATGTTTTAACTATAATTTTCATTATAAAGCTGATCATTTTTTTTTATAAATCTGTACAAATATTTAATATAAAGTTTAAAATGATGAATAAAAATAAATCAGTGAATCATCCAGTACAAACGCTGATCAATTTAAATTTGTACATTCATTATATCAAAAAGTTTTAACTCTTTTGAAATCATTTTTATTACATATTTTTTCACAATTCATATTATTAATATTTTTCATGCTTTTTATATTTTTGAATGAAAACACACATTTTTAATTAAATTTCTGCTACACAAATTTATTACCTTTTATATAGTGTAAGTTCATCGTATTTTTCCAATTTCTTAATTCCACCCAATAAGCCATGCCCTGTTCTTAATACTGGTAATACTGTGGTAACATATTATATTGAATTGGTTTTAACATTTTAATTTCAAACTATTATGGTGGAATCTTATCATTGTAAATACTGTAAAAAAAGATAAATTTTTAACTGTTGAAAGACAACACTAAAATTTATGTAGTGGAGACTCGTCATAAGACCCTGATCATAGATATCAACTAAAATTTATACCCGTTCTAACTGTTTTTAGATATTGCGTATACATTTATCGATTTTTTAATACACACGCGTTGTTCTGTCACGCCAAAATATAATAATTATATTATAGTTTGGTGGATTTACACACGAGTAGAAAACGGAGTTGACGTTTGATCGACGGCACGCCTTAGGTGCTAGGTGTGTTGTTCATCATTGGTTATCTATAAATTTAATTTTGTATCCGTATAATTGCTGTAGGATATTATAATAGTAAACGTTCAAATTTAATAATTTCTATTACAATTTAATTTAAGTTTAGTTTTATCGATATTTAACGATATCATTACGAAAACACTAAATTTACTACCATAGTATCATGTTTTTATTATACATACATACATACATACATACAACATACATACATACATACGTCATACATATATACATACTACTTATATACTAAACTAAGTAATAATCAAAGTCAAGAAGATTAAATATCGTATCGTCATTTTTAAATATATCCAAAGGGAGAGTACTTATTTTAAAATCACACCATGTAATTGTTTACTACACCATTTACGCAAAGTAAAAAATATAATATATTTTTAAGACGATTAGCTAAATAATGTATATTTGTCAACTATTTAACATAAAACCAAACAATGGACAAAGAGCTTTGCAATAGAAAATTAAAAATATAATTAAATTAGAAATTAAAAACGTTTTAAAATCTCTTATTTCCAAATCGAATTGCAATTCAGTTAGCCAAAAGAGAATTAATTTGTATAAATAAATAGATATATAGCAGTGAGATTCGTTTATTATCAGTGTGACTTACACATACTTCCTAATTATACAACACTAAATAGGATTCCGCTCTAAAATACTTGCGAATTTGATAAATCGAACAATTATTATAATCCTAGATAATGGAATATTTAATATGTCACTTAGTCTGATAATATTTATACTAAATTGTTGTAAATACATACAAAAATAAATAGGTACATTTATGAACATGGTTAGCATGCAACAGTCGTGTATTTCTGATGTAGTAAACGATACGCCATACGTGTCACTTGTGTATTTAAGTAAATGCCAACACACACACACACACATATATATATATATATATAATATATTTATATTGTTCAGTATTGTTTAAAGGTATTAAAAACATGCATATATATATTATATGAAGAGAGAGAGAGAGAGACCACGGTATCCTTCGCAATTATTTGAGACAAATCTATAGCATTTTCGGACCCAAACGTACTATATTTCGATGTTGACTCATTCTGGTGTGTATTCTGAGGGGAAGAAGTGGTGTCAATGACAATAGAAAATACACACGGTTAAATACGCCAGAGAGCGTTCACAAACAACCATGGCGAAACTAAACCAAAGCCCAATGACAACACGCATGTTGATGTACGATGTCATATATTAATCCCGTTCTGGTGTTATTATTATTATTATTCTCCTCCGCTTATCATAGGATGTGTACTCGAAAGAGGGAGGGTGTTGAATCGGAAGGGAAAATACAAGAGCATATTGACATACGGTACTCCAACCAAAGACCATCAATTTTGTAGTATCTAGATTATAATATGTGTGGGTGGAGTAAATATATCTGAAATAAACTATTTAAAAATATAATATAATATTCACTGTTAAAAAAAAAAAAATAAACACAGATTATTGTTATGTTAGTATGGGAAAAAACTAAAATGATTAAATTTTTCTTAATAGGAATTTGTATTTGTAGATGTATCTATAAGATTTTCATCTCCATTTTTTTGAGGTGCTTAATTTTTCAAATAATATCTTAATTTTATTCTTCCCGTATAATTTACACCATTAAAGTTTTTTAGATACAGGGTTACCTAGAGTATTTATAACTGACCCTTTAAAATGTACAGTTAATAATCGATGTTGTATTATTATGATTATTAATTTTACTACACACACCTTCCGTTTGAGGTAATAATAACTCAGTTCCCGTCATATTTACAATAACACAAAGGAAACAAAGCTATAAAATAGTAATTATAAATTCAAATTCAATAAAGAAAAACAAATATATGATTCACTTACGTCAAGTTTTGCTCCAGGAATGGTGTGATTGATGTACGGTGGTACACGTCCTCTGATATATTGAAACAATTTGTCACCGCTTTTGGTCCACTGGACTTTGTAAAGTTGGTTTTCGACTACTGTGTGGTTGCATTTGAGCACCACTGTCTCACCCAGTTTAGCGTATCTGGGTACGATGGCTGATAGTTCGAACAAGTCATTGCAATCTAAAGATGAAATTCCAAAAATGTGTTGTGTCAGTGACCACGTTTAGCATATATTATTATTATAGCCTACGGTATATATATATATATGTGTGTGGGTTGTGATTCAGTGTGTATGTGTGTGAGTGAACGTACGCTGAGTCCTCTGTTTCTGTTCACAGTGCCTCTTTGACGGAAGTTGTGAAATTTTAACTCATCCCACAGTTCACGCTATGAATTTATAAACATGACGTTGTGTATATATATTTGCATTACAGAATTTAGTTTTTCAGCACAAAGACGGCAAAGCTACAAGACTATGTACGATACACTATAAATTATTTATACCTAAACTATTTTTTAAATCTTTTTTTATTTATTAAAAAAAAGTGCACCTAATACATTTTAAATGAATACTCAACTAAACATTACAGCTGCTCAATTATACCAAAACTGTTGTTTTCTCTCTTCAAAGTAAAGAAAACTTACGAGTTCTTATGAAAAAAAAAAAAAATTTGTATAGGTTTATATAGGTAGGTATATATTATATAATAGCGATGTGGCATTATGTGCGGTTGTGGTAGCCATAAAACTTTTGATATATATTGTACGAACTTCACAATCAGCTCTACATATAATAATAAAAAATAATCTGCTGATTATGTTTATTTAGTTTTTATCTATAGGAATATATTTTTTTATTTTTATTTAATCTTCAGGAAGATAATGGCTCACTGAACTTGTATAGATACAACGAAGTTTTGTGAATTAAAATAATTTAAAATTGTATATTAAAATATTTCAATATAATTTGTTTATAAAACAACTACAATAAATACAATATACATAATCATATTAGATTATTTAAAACACTTTTTAATATTAATACTTTTCTTTGACTTTGAATCTAAAGTGTATTAAATATTCTGTCCCAAAAACTATCAAAGTAATAATATTTAATTCTTATGTACCTTAACTTATAGTTTAGAATTCAGATGAGAAAAAATAAATATATTTTTTCATTCAGTATTCAGTGAAAAGGATATTATTGCTTAATTATATAATTATTTTTTTAACAATTAATCAATTATATGTTAACTGTTAATATATTAGTAGCTGATCATGTAGTATTCTTTGTATTAAGGAAATATGACCTAAGACTAATAAGTTACAAGTAGATATATTTTTTAAACTCTAATAATAACTATTTTTTCTTTGATATATTTTGTTAGCTTTTAAATGATTTATGAACGTTATTTGATTTACACTATTATAATAACTTGAGAATATTCGCTTATACATAGAGTCGCAATACAAGAATGGAACGATAGGTACACAATATGAGTATTTAATGTTTGAAATAGCTGCTTAAATCATAATATAAACTTTATATATTATTGAATGATAATATAAAAAAATATAAACATTTGAGTTAACAATATTATAATCTAACAATGACGAGGTGTTAATAGTTTATTTATAGTACTCAACATGTAAGCGATTGGATAAATGGCAAAAGACATTATTTGGTCGAGATAAAGACGATATAATAAAAAAAAATTATAATATTCAGTATAAAGATAAACATTTGATATTCAATATGCATTAAACTTACAGTATCTCAAAATATCGCAAGTATATATGATAATCACGATATCATCGAAAAGCTATAACTAAGTGCCTATAATATAAGTTGTATTATGACATAATAGTACAGAAAGAAAGGCATCTTAATGTATAAAATATAAATTATGATTATTCGTATATAGCATATCTAGTTAATTAAATATTAAATACACTTAAAATACAAGTTTAAAGTTAAATAAAAACATAAATATTAAAACGTATTTTATAATACTTAGTTAAAAGTTTAAACATTATTAAAACCGTATTGATGCAGTGGATTAATATGATCCTAAAATAACATTTATATTATTATATTGTATTTTATTTTATAGTATCTTAAGACTATTGATAATTGCAATATCTAAAATAAAAATATTTATATATTTTTGTAATTTTTTCAAGTGCTTTAAAATTGAAATTGAAGAAATGTTTTTATAAAAAATAAAAATGAATTTTTGTAGAATGATACAAAGTTTATATATTATATAAATATTAATTTTAATTGAATGAAAAAAAAAAAAAAAAAACTAAAAACATAATAAGCAAATGAATGCCATAACTACATGTTTTATATTAAATATAATTATAAGTTTATTAATAAAGTATATGAACTATACATGACGTATTGATATTTTAAAATTCTGTAAAATATAATCTTAAGGTAGAAAAATATTTTATTATACTGTCTAATATTTTATGGAGATACTAACACCTATATCAAAAATGTTTAGTTAAACTTATATATATTTAATTTGGTACTAAAATAAAATATAGTAATATATAGCTTGAAAATAATGATTTTATAATAATGTATATGTACTAAATAATTTTAATTTATTGGATCATTATATACATATATATATATATATATATTACTCTAATAATTTAAATGGGCATTAGTCATAAAAATGATACAAAGCAAATTATCAAAATATCTATAGTATATTATGTCCATATCATCATATAATAATATAAGTATTCAAATATAGACGAGTGAGATAACCATAAAAAAAGGTTGTACAAGAACCTTATGGTCCACAAATGCTCGTACATAACATAACATAACATAACATAGTGGTTTGCAATTGCGTCGATTGAACACGCACAAACGTTAAAAGTGCTACTATAGAATAATTTAAATTCCCCAAGAGATCCAAAGAAACGTTTTTCAGGTCACCATTCAATTTCATTTAAAATAATAATAAAAAGAAAAAACAAACATTTCCTGAGTAAAAAATAATGTCACTGTAGTCATAATATGACGAATATATCATTTTGACCGTTGATACAATTCATCGAGTATGATCCCACTTAGATTTTATAATGATACATGTACATATTTTTTTTTTCAGTATTGTAATACACAAAATAATATAATATTTTCTAAGTATATAGTTTATAGAAAAACAATTAAGTATTTTCTTTAAATGATTTTTATAATTTCAAATTTATACCAAAAGTAATTAAATTACATGTTAATAATTAAAGATAAACAAAATAAAAATATGTGCCTATAGAAAAAATAAAAAAATCAAAATGATTCTATAATTTATGTATGTATATCTATTTCAAATTATGTCAAGCATTATTTTACAGAATATTAAATTACACAGAATAACAGCCAACAGTCTTACAAGTATAATAAAGTACAAATTAAATGTCGGAAATTAGCATATTAATATCAATGTTGGATTACGTAACATATTTATTATTACTTTGAATTCAATTCAATTTCGATGCAATACTACACAATAAATTATAATATATAGAATATAATACAATATAGACGGTCACACGTTCATAAACGGTAAAAGATTCATTACCTAATTATTACAGTTTGTCTACATCGTAACATTTAATTAATTATTCCACTATTGGATTCGTTATTAAGTTCATCTTCTTCTTCCCCTGAGTTTGTACAGTTTTGGCAGTAAAGAAGAAACTGTGCCGTAATTGTTATTAATATTCATTGAACAGTATTATACTTTTGGAATCATAACAACCAAGCTCGTACATCAAGTTGTATAAATTATTACAATTGAATTTTTTTTTTTTTTTATGTAAAGTTAATTATAATAATAAAATCAAATACTTATCAGATATAAAATGTATTCTTAATTTTAGTAGAATCTTTATCCGAAATTTTATTATTCATTACATTTTAATATTATTTTAAATATATATATATATAAATATAATATAGTATTTAAAAATAAATTTACTGTTTTGTAACTTATTATTATATTATAAATTATTTTATTGACTTTTATGATTGGTAGAAAATACAATTTCTTTTTAATTCATTATATTTATAATAGGTATTTTAATATTTGTGTATCAATAATACATGATTTAATATTATTGTATTGTTCGAATTCATTACCGACAATTTTATTTGAGGAAATAAATATTTTTTGGACATTTTATGGTTTAAAATGTAATTTTATAGTGTTAACAAGCGGGAAAATTATAGGTTTTATACCACTGTTAATTGAAAGCCAACAAAATCAATTTTATTATACTTATCAAGTTCACATGAACACGGGTTGTTTAGATAAACTACAAGTTATTCACTAAAAGCAGAAAAATCTTCAAATATAATATTTTAGTAAAAATATAGTATTTAAAAAAATACTTAGTCCCAAGGTAATATGTTTAAATGTTATTTATTTATATGATTATAATTGTATAGTTTTTATAAATAATTATGAAGTATATTGCAAAGTTATCATAAGGCCCACAACAGAATATTATATTTTAAAACTCTCAATCTAGAATACATTAAAAATAAACAAGTATATAACATCATAGAAATGGAAATTGTTTCTATAAAAATAGAATAATAAATTGAGTGATAGTTATAATTATACGTTTGACTTGTGTTCATATGATTCTATGCCAGATTCATTGAAAATGTTTATGTTTGTGATGGGTTGTGTTTTGATGGTTTAAATTAATTATATAGTTTTATCGGGTTGCTCGAATTATTTTGGTATTTTCGTTTAAATGAATATTTAAACAAAAGTAAGCATACAAGAAATTATAGTTAATTATAATTGTAGTTCGAGGTCTTAGTAAACATTAAGATAATAATAGACTCGACTACAAAGGGTAAAGATATTTGGTATGAGCATATGAACCGAACTGTAAAATAATAAAGCGTTTATGATTTATTAAGATGTATTTCTTGAGCTAGCTTTATGAATAAATTAAAATGAATTATTAAATCATGAAAACTTTTATAATGTGTTCAAACTTGATTATAAAAAGTTTGTATCGCTTTATTAGGCATACAACAATTGGTTTTCGAGAGGGTCATTTTAATGTATACATAATAAGTGTAAAATTTTAATTAAATGATATATTATAATTGTATACAAAAAAACAATTCTGTACGGAAACCGTCTGTCAACTTATTTCATTAATTATATTTGATATGGCTATTAAAATGATTTATTTTGCTACTATTAGTTAGGTAAATTTAATTTTTCCTGGACACATAGTATTTTATTAATATTAATTAGCATAATAATATCAATATAAATAATTTATACTATCTCATATAATTGTTATCAATTTATATTACGTTATTTCCGTAAAACAGTGTAAATAGGTTCATAAATACATACATAATATCTAAAAAATTATCAAAATATTTTTTTAAATACGTGACAGTTTTAAGTTCCTGAGAATAAGTTTTTTTGAATTATGAAAAAATAATTAACATCATTATACATCTACAGGGTGTCCCACGGAGATCTGACAAATGAAAAAACAATACAATGATACCCATAGGCGCCCGCGTATGTTACTTAACAAGAATGTTGATATTTAAAAAAATTGTAAAAAATCAGCCACTTGACTTAAATAAATTTTTTTACCATATAAATTTTTCTGAAAATCAGATTTACAARTTAGCTATTTTGAATATTCTGGAAAAATTTYTTATCAATTTTTAAGTTTTTTATTTTCAGTATTAAAAAATAAAAAATGTAGTGCAATTGTCTATAAATTATACTTAAAAGAAATTTTTTAAAAATATTAATTAGAGCAAAAGTTATTTCATTTGTCAGATCTCCGTGGGACCCCCTGTATAATATAGTTTTTAATTTTGAACAAATTGTGTTTATGTATTTCTAAGATTTTTTGGTGGAACTACATACAAAGAATGATGTAAACAAATTTAGATCTTAAGCATGAAAATTTATGATTTTATTAATGTTTTAGCACAAAATATTTATAGAAGGTATTTTCAAATATTTCAGGATTTGACGAATTTTGTAAAAATTTGAATTTCAAATACAGCTAAAAAAAAATATAAGTTACTATGTAGTTTTAATATTTTTATACAAATTTAAATATGTAGTTGATTTTAAGATAAAGTTGTGTGGGATATTTTATTAAATTTTCATGTTTTTTGACAAGCAAAAACATTTTTAACAACATTAAAAAAAAAGAAAATAGAAATTTGAGAAATTGTATAAATACTTTTAAGAGATCTATAGCAAAATGCATGGAAAATTATACTATAAGACAATGGACACACTAATATAAATATTGTGTGATAACTTAAGATGTTTCTTTTTTAATTTACACTTTTTACACTTTTACAAAAAAAAAATCTCATTTTCCCTTAGTTTTTTCTATTATTTTCCAGATTATTTAGAAAAATACTGTGGTTTTTTATGTCACTAAAATACAAACTAGATCCATTTTTCTATTAAAAATCATTTTTTTAATTGAAGAATAAATTCTTATCAATATTTATTACATATTTTATACTTTAAAAGTAATAAGAAAATTAGTTCCCATACCTATTTATTATATTACTTAAATAACCAATTTCATTTGTTTTCATCAATTATATTTAAGCTAACCTAATACTAATACCTAATAGTAATAGTTATATTATATCCTTTTAATCAGGTTATTGGTAAATTTATAAATAATGTATTAACCAACATTAACCAATAACATTTGTATATAGATGAAAGATATTTATATTTTTATCGTTGTTTTATTAATTAATTTATATAAAATTAAAAAATAATTTTAATAAACTTAAATATTGTACTATTAAGCGTATTGTTAATATTAAAATGTAAATTTAAGTATATTTAATTTATCATGAAATAGTATACATCTATTATACATGATATATTATATTTTTAATAATCTTATCTTATTTTTCAATACAAATTGAAATTTGATATTATAATATATAGTTATGGAAATGTATACAACGAGGAATATACGAGTATATTAATATAGGTGTATTAATCTTTTTATAAATGATCATAGAACTTTTTGTTTGATTTATTGTTGTTATGACAACAGATAATAAATCTTTAATAAATAATTTAAGGTAATATTTTACTTATATAAAAATTAGTTATGTTATAATATAACATATTATAAATAATTTAAAATGTTGTTTTTTGATCAACTATTACAATTAATAGATTATGTTATTTAACTATATTATAATAGTGAACATAATTAATTCATAATACCACCATTTAAGTATGTATATAATAAAATAAATACATTTCTTATGAAATAACTTAATAATATTATAACAAAGATTTATGCATTTTATTTAGTTGGTATCTATTTAAATCGTTATAATATATTATATTTTAATGCTTTAATTTAAAAATATTTTAATATTTAATAGTTAGAGTAGATTCGTTTTTTTACAATATTTTTTAAATTTAAAACCAATAATATGAATAAAATGCTAAAAATATTATATTTAAGTCTTATATATTGCCTGTACATGAATATAGTCTACAATAAGACATTTTATTTTTTAAACCAATATTTTGAGATAATATTAAATCATAAAAAATTTTGAATTTTTTTTCAAGTAACTAATAAAGCAACATAATGAAATTTAAACTTATTACAACTAATTTAGATTTGTGAAATGTAGCCTAGGTAGTTATTTAACATACTAACATCATATACTTCTAGAGTATTATCATAAACTTTTTTTTTCACTTAAGACGCTCAATTAGTATATATTGTGTTGAAGGTATGACAATTCATATACAAAACGCATATCAATATTAATTAAACTTGAATGAACTTGTAATAAGAAATACATAGTAATACAACATAGGCATATTGATAATATATATTGTTCTGTAATCTATAAATGAATCGTATTTTTTTTTTTATACGAGCATTTTATGGCTATGGATATTGTTTACACCCAATAAGTACCTATGAAGACAATTTAATACTATTACTATATAGTATAGACAATTTAACATGTATGTGCGTAATACCAATTTTATTGATAATTTATATTTCAATAAAATAATATAAACATATTATATCTATATACATATTAACAGATAATACCCTATAGCAACGGACTGTGAATTATGTACTCATTTGGCTATAAATAAATTATTTAAAATTTTTTGATATTGAGTAAAAAATAGTAAAAGTTTGATAACATTGATAATAATATATTAAACAAAAGGTAATGGAACTAATTTATTAAAAAGTAGAATCATTAAAAACATAGATTTGCGTATTTCTTTTTTTTACTTGATCGGTCTATTGTAAACTTAATGATTTGTAGCCAGTTTTTGTTACCAAAATAACCGTTAAAAGTGTTTTGTATGTGTAGACCAATTTTTTCCATTAAAAACAAAAAAGAACATGAATACTCACTGAGAAAATATTTAGATTATTTTATATACATACACATAGGTATGTGAAATTACGTTATTCTCTGGGGACGAAACACTACTTTTCTGTATATACAAATTTAATTTTGATGCTGTAGATATTTTATATGTACTTTTCTCGACACCTTAAGAGCTCGTGCCTGCCAATTGTTGTAATGGTTTTTTTCCTCGACCATTTATTCATAAATCACTATTGCATATACTAAAGGCACGTTGTATTTTTTAAAATATATAAAATACTTCTTATGAGTATTTTATGCAAAAATATTTTTGTTAACTGTAACTGCATAATATTCGTTTCGTACAACCACTGATTCTAAAGGGTAATGTACTTTACGTGGAAGTCAAAATTGCACAGATGTTACATTTTATAAACAGTTAAACAAACAATGCTCGGACTTAGTGATCGATCAAATATGAACAATGAACGTAGCGTATCATTATTATTGAATTTTAAATACTCAATCGGTTATACTATCCTTACAATATATTTAAAATAGGTATATATGTATCTATTAATAGAACACAATTGAATTATACTTTGTATTTTTGTAAAAATATTGTTACGGACTTACTATTGAACGGTGATGATAGGATTTGTCTATTTGAAAATAGTTTATTAATGTATTAGTCTATAACTTTAAAACTGTCTATTATCAATAACACAATTGTGAGAATCCTACAAAAAAGGAATTTATTTTAAATAAGCTGACAATTATATTTATAATATTTCATTTTATAAATTTCTAAAATTATTAGTTTCTTTGATTTAGTATTTTTTTTTTTTAGTTTTAGTTTTCTAAAACACTATTAATTACATATTTTTTTGAACAATTTTTTTAACTCTTCTATAAATGTTATGTATAAACAATATATTAAAATAACATCCAATAATCCAATAAGTACCTACCTAGTTAAATGCATTTTATAGACATTTTAGTAGAAAACTTAATTAATCCTGTAGGTCAAATAATGTATGGCAATATTTCTAAATTGCTTTTTTTCACTTTAGTAATGCATTACTAAAATCTATTATCATCAAATATTAGTATTTCGATCCGATAAAATAATTAAATAATTAAATAATAACTATTAGTTTTGGACTTCGAGAAAATATGATACCTTAGGGAATATCGGAGTTCCCGTGTTGGTAATATATAGAGGTTTTTATTGTAAAAGGACAAACTGAAACGCAAAGTAGAGATAATCCCACCAGGAATTTTAAAATCTACATGCTGTTTCTACTTCACTTAGTCCCTAACATATATATGTGTTTGATTTTTTTTTACCATTCACCTGATCGGCAATGCGTAGACCTTTGTGCCCACTCTTCACCTTCATTAATGTATTCGTATGGAAAATGCAAATGACAAGAATGATAGAATACAAGGCTCGTACCCAAAATTATAATACATATAGTGTTTTCTTTAAAGTGATTTCTAAGAAACTAAAAAAAAAAATCATTTTTTGAGGTGAAACTGTATGTTTTTTTTTTTTTTTTTTTGTTATTGTTTAAAGTAGATGAGTAGATGAAATTTGAACATGCGTTTCAACCATTTTCATGGATACGTTTTCAGCACGTTTCCTATAGTCGTTCCAAAATAAACCTGTGGGCATATCATATTAAAACAGTAAACAACACGAACACGAAGTTAGCCAATATTGAAATATACTATAATATAATTTAATCTTATACAAGAATAAGCTGATTTTTTTAATAAAATACAAATCTATATTTATTTCAAATTTTAAAATTCATTGTTCTGTTTTAAAATTATTTTCATTTAATAAACTACTTATTTTAGGATAAATATCAATCAAATTTTTGAATATCCAATTAATTTGTATTATTTTAAATGTTTAATGCAAGTAAAAATTTATAAATTATAATTATTTAAAAAATTGATGTAATTATATAGCTGTTAAATCAGTGTTAATCAATAAACATAATATATAAACTATAATTTATAAGTTATTTTAAACTATAATATGTACATATTATATTAAAAGTATGATATATTATTTATGATTTATAGTTAATATATTTTATGTAATTTTTGTTTTATATTAAAACTCTAATGAATTGTTATACATTATGACTAGATACTGATAGATGTATTTATTCATAATTAACTATTTTTATTACAAAAAAAAAAAAAAAAAACATTTACAATAGAATAAAATAATTCATTTGAAAATTAATACTTTCTAGTTTAAAATAATAAATTTTATCTCAAATTAAATATTTAATTTATAGCTATAAAATATTATACTTATATAATATATTATGTCGATGTAATTTCTTATAAAGAGACAAAATGTTCTATACATTCCAATTAGTTTTTGAACATTTAGAAAAAGTCTTTCTGTATTGGACGATAACTATCAATTAGCAGTTTACCTTTAAAGGTTCACCTAAGTATATATTATCAACAAAAAAACAGTTAAATTATTCTATAAGATTATAAGAAATAGCTAGGTATTTATAAGAATAATTTTATGTGCTACTACAACATTCAAATTTACGCACAAATAGCTCTATATTTGTTTAAATGTTTAATACGTTTAAAATTCATCTTATTAAGGTTATATTACTTCCTCAATACCTTTCAAGTATAGTTTATTCAATATTCGAAACTACTACTTAAAATTCTTGTGAAATAAAATTATATGTTTAACTTTTAACTTGTGTTGAAACAATATTTTTTATCTCAGCACATATTATAGATGTCTAGAAAATTATTGCAAAATTTGAATTAAAGTATAACATCAAAATACATTATTCATTTCTCAATTCTAATATTATTTTTTGATGGTTTTAAAATAAAATATAACTTGTTATAGTTCGAGTTCTTTAATCTGGTGAATAATAAAAAAAAATAAAATTAAGAAATGCATTAGATTCTGTATTGTGACATTAGTTCATGCTGGCTGTTATTATAACCTTATCCAATCGTATTTTTATTTTTTTTTTTTTTGTTATTAAAGTTTTTCAAAATAATAAAGTAAAACGTGATCAGAGTTTATTTTGAACTCTTTAGTCGATAGTATTCAGTAATATAGATTACCAATACATTATAAATTTTTTTAAATATATATATATATGTATATTTTTTTTATAATTGTCTAGCATAATATAAAAACAAATTTAATGTTTATCCTTATTTAACATTATGTTTTCCAGATACAAAAAAATACATCTTAGTAAATAAATTGCACAACTATAGTAATTAATTAAATGTTGCAATACCAGCTATGTTACAATATTATTAAGTAACAACAATAATTGTTTAATATTTTTAGAAATTGATGGATATAAACTTTTGCTTAATTGTGCTATTAGCATAGTATAAAAACTATTAAAACAAAATTTTAATTATACAATTATTAATAAATATAATATTTTAAATATGCATAGTTTTTGACATCTAATGAAATTTGAAATATTAAATTTTCTTCAAATCGTTTCAAAATAATGAAATAGGGCCCAAAAGGTAAACATTATTTTTCATTATTTTGTATGTCTATAATGTGAAATTGAAAGGTATTATTTTTATATTTAAAATGTAATATTTTTTTTTTCAATCGAATTTTATTTTATAAATTTAATTTAAGTCTAGAGTTACAAAAGCATTCTAAAAGTGTTGTTTATGATAATGAAACTTTAGTAAAGAATTTTTAGTTTGAACTGTAAGTAGTTATAGCTTAATGCTTTTTAATACAACACAATAATAATAACATATTTTTCAAGTATCTCTAATGTGAAAGTTTTAAACCATTCACGTGATGAAAACTTTAAGTAAAACTTTAAATATCTCCACTGGGCCTGGTAAAAACAACTTAAATCTGTTGTGTGATGTCAATGAAGAAGATTTACAATACTTTTTTGGGTTTTAAAAATAAGAGAAACGTATGAAATAACTATTTTGTCATCTTATACGTAAAGTTGTCTTTAAAGATTAGATTTTATTTCTGAACCATTGTGGTTAAGTATAAATTCAGGTTCAACTATTCTTTTATCTTTGATAAATTTCTTTATAATTATTATTTTATATTGATAACAAATTTTTCATATAAGACAATCGTTATTTCTTATTTAGCTCAAAAATTATAATAACTGTAGGTATTCATATTATTTATGCAATTAAGATTTTAATATTCAAGTATTTCTTTAATAAATTGAATAAAACTATCAAATACAATACATATAACGTTTCATTCTGGGTTTATTCGTTCTATATGTTGGGATTAATATGATAACAATGTACAAAATTATGAATGAACAATAATTTGGTTTTGTGTGACATAAAAACTAATTAGATATTAGTATTATAAATAAACACACATAAAACAATTATTGAATTTCAACTTATTAAGTTAGTCATTCTATGTATTTGTATTAATTATTTAAGTAAAAGGATCAGTATTTGACTGTTTGATTATCATTACTGTTACAATCCAAGAATACAAATTTGAATCGTTCGTGTATAATGTGACTATCTTCTTTACGTATCTATTTTGTAATATTCTATTTAGTTTAGTATGCGCATATTGGTACCTATTTAATAAGCTATAGTATTACAAAAAATATAAAAAATAAAATTCTTTATTTTGTTTGAATATACATAGAAATAGTAACAAAACGTATGAAGTACTCATAACAAGAATCTATTTTGTATTTAAAGTACGTTTATTGAAAACAGTACTAGAATAGCCCCATTACTGATGTAGTGAAGTAGGAATTATTGATATTTATGTTGTTTTAAATTAAAACAATATATAACTATTTATAGTCAATAAGAACAATGCACAATAAGTATATTTTATTTTATACAATGATGAATATAGTTAAAGAATATTCATGGCACTTTAATGTTAATTTACGAAATAATTTCATATAATACTAATGTATACTATTTAATAACATTTCACTCGGTTTGGATGGTATAATGAAATAAAATTAAAATCAGTAATGCGAGAACTATACCATTTAAATAATATATTTAGTTATAAATTATAGTAGGTAGTCCATAAATATTATTATTTTAAGTTTTGATTCTATCTATAATATAATGGTATTAAGTGATAAAATCGAGATCGATGTAGATAATTATTATCCTTTTTAAGCACATATCCATGACTTGATTTAATTCGATGATATTCTGTCTATGAATATTATACACGTCATCTAATTTATATTACAATTTAATAATAAAAAAAAAAAATATTCGATTGAAGATAATATTATAATACATAATATTTATACAACGCAAGTCGTTATACGTAGACACTCGCTTTGAGCGTAATATTGTCCGCAACAATCGATAATTCACCGGAGGTAACATCTACGGGGGGAAGGGGAATTACATTTGATAACAGGTAGAAATATAATAGGTAGGTAGACAAGTTATTATTTCGTGGCTTGCGTGGCAAAAGTGGTACCATCTCTACCTGTTGTCATTCGATATGCTGTTCGGAAAGCGCTATATCGATCACTATATATTTTCCGCCAACTATAATACGATGTGATAACACAAGCGCACGCATTTCCCCATTTCCCTCCGACTTACGGTGGCCTAAATAAATAATGTATTTTACATTTGCTCCCCTACACCCCGACTTCAAAAGTCTCCGCTGTGCTTAATAATCGCATACGTAATATGTGTAGGTATATAATATTATAATATATATAGATACGCGTATGTGCACATATATTTGTACAGGTAGGTACCTACGTTATGTTACGGGTATTATCGGTTTTACATGTGATGTCAAAATCGTCTGAACAACGTGGAAAACAAAACTGTACATTTGACCCATCCGCATTACACACGCAATTCGAGATTACCGACCTACAAGCACTCGCCATAGAGCATTTACATGATTATTACTCTGATAATGATTGTAACCACAAGTTGTTGCTTCGCGTAATCGACTAGGTACCGTCGTGTTTGTGTGCACCCACCAATAATAATATAGAGCTATTTAAATAGGTACATTTTAAGACCACGTAGTGTAAATACCATTTATACTACACCTACGATTTACTAAATTTTGGAAAATAAAACGATTATTACAAATCGATGATTGGTTAGTCATATTATTTTATGACTTATAATGAATAACAAAAGTAAATAAAAAGTAAAGTAAATAGTAAAGTTTTATTTTTTTACAATGATAATATTTATTTATGCTTATTGTATTATTATTTAAGTAAGTATTTTATATATAAACCTGACTTTTAAATTTTGTATTTGATAAAATATGGTGTTATATATATATATAATTGCAAATGTTTAGTAATCTATCTAAATATAGCTTTTTATTCATATAGTACCTATAATGCAATGTTTTGACATTTTTATATATATTTCACAATCATTTTTTCCAATATCTCACGCTTAGATTAATCGTTTATGTTAAGTTAACATATTATATAATGTAAGCGCTGACTATCTTGACATTTTTATCTTACCTATATATTTTATTTTGATTGATCTTATCTGAAATAAGAAAGTACCTATTTGATATTAATATTATTATTTACCAAAGACAATAGTTGTCCTATAATATCCTAAATAGTGTAATAATAATTAATTGATATTATATCATTTACGGTTATTCATAAGTCGTTTATTTTTACTCATATACTGTGTTCTAATAGAAAAAAATAACCATTTCAACATATTAGGATTATCATTTAAAATGCTGAATGTTTGTATGTGCATTATGGACAAATATGGTTTTTGCTTAAGTGTAACGTTAAAGTCTACGTAGATACATAAGCATAATAAATAAATAGTACTTTAGTGAAATGCTCTTAACTGTATATAGAACCAAGAAGTTCTAAATTACTTTACTTTATTACACGTTATTACTTAATATTGAAGTAAAATAATAATTTTAGAAACCTATAATATGAAATTTAAACAAATTTAATAGGATATTGTTGTATGTATAAATGATTGAAATGTGTATGATTTATTTAATATATTACTGTAAAAAATAGCAAACAGTGTTCATAAAATAATTATTATTTTATAATTGATGAATATAATTTTCATCAAATTATTATAAAATATTTTCCGGTATATTTGATCTGTATATTAATACATTAAAATAAAATACGATTAGGTACATATATTTATCGATAGTAAAATATAAATAATTTATTTATATGAATTAAAATTGCATACCTTTTACTAGGTCATTAAAACGAATATTATGTATAGGTATGGTTTTTTTTTATTATCATTTATTAATAATAAATACTTCAACAACTTAACTATTAGTGTTAAAATAAGAAGAAGTTTCTTTTAGTTAAAATTGACAATAATTACTGCAATTTTTTTGTTTAACCAAATACTTTTTATTTTTTTTTACTTTAAACATTTTTTATGCATATATGAAATTTTAATAATTTTGATTACCGTCATTATTATTACTTTATTAAGTAGTGTTGAGAAAAATACAAAAATGTATTCGTGATATTATTATTATTCACTATCTATGTGTTTTTACTATTGCATAATAATTATATATATAGATTTATAGTGCTCATGCTTACTAAAATATTATTCCAACACATGTCATTTGATTATAACATTTTTCAACTAGCATTATAGTAGTTAATTTCAACTTCCACTTAGTTAGTTTAGTATAATAATACTATATTACTATATCACAGCAAAGGTATTACTTAAAAACATCAATATATAATATGAATATGATATTAATAGTATAATTCCTGAGCATGTTATACCTATCAATCACTCATGGCTTGTAATGCGAGTGTTGAAAATATTATTTAATGACAAGACGCATAATGTTCAACGTCTAACACTATACTTATTTTAATATTTTTTTCTTTATAATATGTAATTTGAGTACAATATTATATACATTAGTTATTAATGGTTTTAAAAGCAAGTCATTCATTTATTATTTATGATTAGAGTATATTTTATAGGTATTATATTGATTTTGAATTTATTTTATATGCTTAATATGTGGAAGTGGAATACCAGTATTATAATATTATGTGTTCGTCTATCACTACTTACATTGTCCTGGTTACCAATAAAAATTTTAAAATTATTATTATTTTTTTATTTTTAGAATCGCACTTTAAATCACAGAAAATATTTGCTGCGTTAAATAAAAGTGAATTTTTACTTGTTTTATTGTGGTCCAGAAATTTAGTTATTGTATCTTTAAAATAAATACATTTTTTACAGCAAATTAAACTGTAACTGTATCGTAGAAACCGTTATTTTGCATTTAGACGTCTTAAAATTTATATGACTACTAAGATTAAACGGTCACTATTAGTAATTAAATTTTTTCAGTACCTACATTTATAATATGTGTAATTTAATTTAATACATAAATAAATATACTTTTTAATTACCATGAATTATTTGTTCAAATAAAACATTTTTATTAAAACCACTCTATTATGGTAAGCACATAACTATTAAAACTTTCACATAAGAATTATTTTTCATGAATCCATTCTAGTCACTTATGAATTTGAAATCATTTCTAACATTTTCCTTTCATTTTAGAAATCAATACACACAAAAGTTTTCTTAACTCGTAAAGCTCGTTTTACCACAACTCTAGGGCCAAACTTGGAGCTATATATTATTCAAAGATCGACAACCGTGTGTTTATATGAGCACGAACTTTTTCGCCTCTTTTCCCATACCATCCATAAATAGGGTCAAGTTTCTGGCGACGTCGTTTATACTCAGGAAATGTGGGAGAACGGGCTTTCTACCTATTCGCTAAATCAACAAGATTGTTCTCCTTTACCATGAACCTTCTTAACCGTTTCCAAAAAATGTTTTGGTCTAAAAACATAAGATATTCTGATCACGTCAAGGGATTTATCGAATTCAATACATTTATATATTGATAGGTAATGGTAAAATGCTGATACACATAAAAAAGATCTGAAGTTATGTGAATTTGCTATTAATATACTACAACAGAATATGACCTACATTCTTATATTATTTTAAACTGTTTGTATATATGCATAGGTATTTGTTTTTATTGTTCGTGTTGTTATTAATTAAAATGCTCAAAATTATCCATGATATGATTTTTATCTGAAGATATACTTTTATTTAGTTTACTGCTAACTTTAATGTTTTATTTGTTTTTATTTCAATATTTTAGCACCTTAGATATTTGCATATTTCCAAACCCATTTAATATTATTATTTCAATTATGTTTACTCGTAAATTATTGCTTAAACAATCATAAATGTATTGTAGAAAATATATAAGAAATCATTAATATTAAACAGTTGATTACAATGAATAATTTGTTGTAATATCAAAATTAAATTCCTACAAAAATATTTTATCTCCCTTATATTCATTTCGTATTTGGCCTTGAATCAAGCCATACTTACTGTTTTTACTTCACAAATTCCTTGCAAATTCCCTTGGGAAATAAAAGTTTTGTTGAACAAATTTAACAAATTATCAATAACAGAATCGACTACAACGAGACTGTGACGTTATAACGCTTACGCACGTGTCGAGAAATATTTAAGAAGATAGGGAAAAATAAGTTTTCCGCCGAAGTTTACTGTAATCAAATAATCTAGTCAAAGGAAATGCCAAGTAAGAACGAAATCATTATTTTCTCATCTACTTTATACTATACAATTAATTTACAACGCTTGTGACTTCATTTACTTTAAAACTTCTATTTTCATTTTTACCCCGAAAGGCATCAATGTAATTTAAGAGATTTTATCGTCCGAAAATTGCCCATCCATATTCTTAACCCACATTTTATCACTATAAAATCAACGATTTATCAGTCAATATTGAAGTTATTCGCTTACCCGCTTACGCCGCCGACTATAAAATCAACGACAATTTACTTGTTGTTGTTGTAAACTATGCGTTTTTTATATTAAGTTTCGTATAATGCCAACTTTTAGGGAAAATGTGCACACGTTTGTTGAAATAATTACAAATAAGCCTGATTCATCACATTAAAAAGATTTATTTCTGTCGTAGCTAGTTAAAAATAATTTACAAATCTATTATATTTTGGGTAGCAAGTAATTTTATTTTTAAATATTCTCTGATCATTAATATTAAAAAAAAAACTATATACATTGTTTTTATCAATACTGTTAAAAAATATATATTAATTCTAAATATTATTTACTTAATGTTCATATTATTATGCGATATAAAATTAATGGCTTGTTGCTAAGGGAAACGCTGTAATTCTGCTTCTTTGTAGGTAAAACTATTATAATTTAATGAGTATAGAACATCTAAATTATTGGTATACCCGGGGGTTTCATAAAAATCCAAAGAGACACATATGCAATGACAGTTTAACTGAAAACATTAATTGAGAGAATTAAAATGATATGACCTATTTCAATGGAAAATAAAATAATTTTGCTTCTTCTATTTATTCGTACGAATACCTAATTCTAAGTATTAATAAAAACACATAATATACAAATTTAAATGTTAAATAAATACTAATTATAAATGATGTTTCAACACTAAATTAATTTTAACATATTATTATAGAAGTTTTGGTTTATCTGTTTACGATTTTATAAATGTTTTACAACACACAAATCACAGAAGATCCAATTAGAAATTCTAAAAATTACTAATTTTAGTTTAAAATCAACGATTTAATTATAACGGTGCTATGAAATCATAAATCGTTAATCACATTGCTATATATAGAATATCTGACACTAAATTGCTTATTGGAATATTATTGTGTGTTTGAATATTTGGAATAATGGTAGGTATCGAAGTTTCATAAACAATGGTAATTTTCGATTTCCAACAAGGACGATATATGTATAGGTACCTGAAAAACAGCAATAAACTGTAAATGATTATAACTATATAGTATATACATATAGAATAGTTGCTCATATACGATAACAGTAATAATAATAATAATCAAGGAGTTTCCATTGTTATCGGGTGACCGAGCGCCTGCTCAAGACTTTGCGTAAGTGCGAAAACCATTTACGGAGTATTATTTTTAAATTTTCCTGATGGCCGAGGCACGGTGGTGTGGAGGGATGCGACGCTCCCGAGCCAAGAACTTTGCGCGAGAAAGTCTCGTATTGTTTTATCAGGTGTACATGAGTTTCATCGTGTACTTATTAAAGGGCTCGTTTGCTACGGAGTGTATCCTTAATTTAAAACCGTCTGCGCTCGTTGCCACCAGGTCGAGACCACCATCCCCCCGCCATCCATATGATCATATCAAACCGACCACAATCGCGTTCAAACCGAAACCCTCCAGCACATCGCGGTGCGCCGTACCAGCCTCCGCCACCACTATTGCAAACTCTAGGGCGTATTACATAATAATAATAATAATAATAATAACAGTAAGAATAACAGTTATAATAACCGTATAGTGATAGAGACAAGCGAAACAATATGAGCAAACGAGATTTTACAATATGAATGAAAGGTTGTAACACGGCAAGGTGTTCGGAGATGAGGCAACCTTATCGTGCATATTGAACGACTTAATGCATAACACACAAACAACAAGCTCATTTATACGGTACTGACACACACACACATCGCGGATGTGCAGCCCCTAATTTCGAATACATCGAGCGGCGACGTCGGATGAATAAACCAACACGCGAAGTGCGCTGATTACGTTCCGGCGGCAGTGACGGGTCTCGCTATCGTAAAATAATTGTACATTCAACATGTAAAATGTGGCGCGGATCCGGAGCATATTTAATCAGCAACAAGTGAATATTTTAACTGTAATTAGAAAAATAAAATATATTGTACAAACAATATAATATTATAACAGATTATTCTATTAGGCAACCGTTGTATTATAAAGTTTATTTCATCGTACTTTTTACTTAAACGCTATAGGTTACTATATCCTATAACTATTTTCATTTTTAAATGTCATAAATACCATAATAAATGGTTCTAATGGAGCTAAATTGTATTCGTGATCAATACAAAAAGCTTATTTCACACACATCATAAAAAATATTTTATTATATTCATATGCATAAAAGAGTACCCATATTTGATTTATTTTTATATAATATTATAACAATAAAAATAAATTACTATAGTATATAATTTTATTTATATAATTCATACACAATACAAATGTATAATTATATATAGGTAAATTTAATAATAATTAAATTAGGAAAAGAGTACAAATTGAAAAAAAACTGATATGCTAAGTATCGATGTATGATTATATGTATGTATTTTAATAATAATATTTATTATTACGTTTTTCCTCCAATTATATAAATTATATCACGTGTTTCAATGTTTGTACACTATGTACACTATAAGAGTTAATAAAAAATTATAAAAGCACAGGCAAAAACTGTATATTGTATGGGAATAAACATATTAACTGAAATCAAGATAAAATATCAAGTGGACATAATAATACAGTTGTGATAGTGATGGATGATTCCTAATGAATAATGATCGATGGTATGGTATATTGTAATATATCTATTGAAATTATTGTAAATAGAGATCAAAACGTTGTTGAACAATAGCCACAAGTGATCACATGCAAATATTTATATTTAAGTACAATTATGACATAAGTATAAAATATACAAAATGTAAACGATATATTTTACTATAATTTTTTTAATGAGAATAAATTATACATTATATTTGCATATCAATTAGGTACATATTATACTATTTATGATGCCATTTAGTTTAATTATTAGTTAATATTTATACATTTTACTCTTTTATAATAATATATCGATGTATATATTGTATAGGTTATATTGTATATTAGTGTTATAAAGCATAAATTATTATATTTTTATTCCTTGAATTAACCTTACCTATCATTTTATTATCATTTTATAATATTCATAAGTAATTATAATAAAATAAAATTATATATTTTTGACACAAATGATCATTTTAAGTCCAAGTCATTTATTTTTGTAATGATTAATAGTACAGTATACGTAAAACAACGCTAATTTTCTTCAGGGTGACTCAAAGGGCAAAATGCCATATATCGATTCAGTGCCAACGTAGGTGCTGTTTTTGACTGTTCTCTACAATAGGTAGTTTTTTATTACCATCTCGAATTTCAAACTAAAGCTAAGTAGTGTATAATATTTCAAAAAATAATAATAGGTATTACATAGATGCGAATAAAATAATATAAAACAATAATTTGACTAAAAATGACAACTCAATAAATCGTATAAAACCAAAATGTCTGCCACGATTGTTTATTCACTACTTCTCCATTTATAATTTGCTTGAAGATATTATAATTTTTATTAAATTGCTCGTCATCAAGTGATCTTTAGTTAAGTAATCTAAATCACATTTTCATTAATTATGCAAGTGATATAACATCACTAAGCTATTAGCAAAACATATTCAGTACGATGTAATGGACAGTCAGGTCTTTCGTATAATTGTTAAAACTGTACCATTTGAACGAAAAACGAAAGTACTCAACCCAAAATATATAAAATATTATGTTCGTTAAAAAAAAAATAACAGTTATTAGAAGGATTGTACCAATTCTAATCTAAGCAATAGAATTTGTTACAAGTTTTTAATCGTCAAATAAATACCAATTATTACTACTTACTACCAAGTGTGTCAATATGTATTAAAATATTATATTAGATATAAATATATAACCTCTACAAGAAGAAAGTAAATAGCCGGCGTTGTATAAAAATATATTTAAAATTAATTTAGGAAATCCCTAAAAACGATCCTATCTCATTAAATTGTTTATAATTGTATAAATATTTTATTTCATGGTTGGGTGATTTTTGATAAAACATTTAAATGAAAAAAAAAACTTAATATGTTAAATAATTGTATTGTACCTACATAAATAAAAAAATGTGCAGTATGTATGACCAGGGACGTCTCAAAAAAATGTATATGTGTGGTGGTATATATTTTCATATGGAGCTAGCCGAAGTTTATCCCACCGGGACACATTGTACAATGGACATTAAATATATAAAGTTGCGTGGGTGACCACCATACTAGGTATTTCTGTATTTGTGAGTTTTATAATTTTTACATTGAACACTCATCAGAATAAATGTCTAGATAGGATAGCTAACCTTCGTAATTTTTTATTTTGAAAATATAAATTAAAAAATCAAACTGGTGCTATGGGATGTTTCGTGCATATTTTAATTTGTTCAAACAATGCGTTAAGACTTCGTGGAAATAAAATATGTGAATCTCAATATCATGTAAATTTATTAAGTAAGGCTGGTGTACATGCATGCAAATTAAATTCAATGAAACAGTGTATACGACTATGTATCATAACACAACTGAATACACACCATATCATAAGCATAATATGAATGTTTCGAAATCTCTAATTAATAACGAATATTTACACAAATGCAATAAGTAGTTTAAATGTTTAATAATAATATTGACTTTATAATAAAAAAAAAAAATGCAAATCAACAGGATATGTCAACATTCGTTATTCTCTAACTTAAAGTCTTGAATTGCATTTTTTAAGGTATGAACTATAAATATGAATGTTTAATAAATAGTCAAAATGAATTCTTCTATTCGACACCACACATTCTTAAATATGTTTATCGAGTGTGAATACTTACATTTACCTTAAGTACTCATCTATTGAGTACTTTAGAAAGTAAATTCAAAAATATATACACTCAAACACACACACAAACATAATATTTATACCTTTGATAGGTGAATACAAACAAGTACTTATATTGAAATGAAACCTGAAACTATAACTCAATGAAATAGTTTCTGTTTTATACTGTTATTATGATATTACTAGATAAAATGAGTGGTAGTGATTCTGCGGTGCTTCCATCATACTTTGTTTATATCGTTTATTAATATATCACAACTCTTAGTTAATACTAGAATTAATGTATAAATATTTAAAATAAAATGTCTTAACTTAAGCTTGTCTGACTGATATTAAAAAATATATATATATATATTGTGACTATTGAATTTAACAAAAAGGAGGAATTTTTACATAATGTTAAATTGATCAAAATCAATAAATGAATATAAACTCACAGTAAATATGTTTTAAAGTGTATGTACGTTAGCATTTTAGTGTTCATGTAATATTATGTATACTATGTATATGTAGTAGGTACATACTACATACCATATTCGTACCTACTACAAAATTTAATATTGGTTTATAAAAGTCTCAAAAAGTCAAATTTATTTTTAATAATGGTTGTGGTTTGAAATTTGAGAGTTTTAGAATAAAAAACTATGATGGAAATAGATAAAAGCACATGTATATATGCTTTATATGTATAATAAAATTAGTAAACATTAATTTTTTAATTTCTCGTTCTGATTAATTATTATATAACGTACACGCCTATTTGAAACTTTATATACACAACTCACACACACAAAATAAGTATATTATTTTATTTTCACATTGGAACTTTGGATAGCCAAGAATGAACGTAAATTATATGCAAATTTACAAAATTTCTTTTATTACATTTTACGGTTATGAATAAATCTTATGACTACTTTTATCTGAATTATCTGAAGAATTTTATATTTTCATCATTTTCTATAACATACAAATATTTAAATATATATGATAATATTAAAGTATTAAAACATTTTCAAAAATGAATTACAAACCATTAAAATGTATTTTTATAAATGTTTTTTTTTCTCTAAAAAAATTATTTAATAAATGATTTAGTATGATTAAATATAATTTGTTTTTAATGATATAATTTAATAGCTATTACAGCTTCAAGACGCAACATAAAAATAAAAAAAAATTAGGCAAAACATGAAGGACGTATATTCTTAAAAAATATGTATAAACTATAAAGGTATATAATTATTAGATTATTAGGTACCGTTTTTGTTGAATATAAGGATAAATTGTTTAAATTAAAATTATTTAAATGTGTTTAGTTAGACATTATTAATTGCTAATAATTTTAGCTAATATAATTAGGACCTAAAAAAAATGTTGTTTATTACTTTTATCAATTTGATAAAATAATAATTATTTTTAAATAAAAAAACTTCATTTGATTTTGGATTATTTTCAAGGTATCTGCATTACATACTATATATAAAACCACAATAAATGTTTTGTAATAGTATCAATGGGCATCATTAGCTGAGAGCAAGATGAGTAAATCAGTAATATATTATATTATATATTAAATCTCCAAAACTAACTAACCAGAGTTATAATGGTATTGGAATAATAGTATCCATGGAAACAGTTAGGAAATGTAAATGGAATTATAGATTCACAATTTCCAGAATAAAAATAATAATGATGAAATAAAAAAATATCATACGTGAATATTATACAATAGGTATTGATGAATTTATAAATATTAAACTAATATATAAATAACTTATAATAATAAGTATTAATCTATAAAAACAATTATTACATTTTGTATATTATTATTAATTAATAATATATGAGATATATTAAATAAAAATAAAAAATAAAAATAATATATACTATATACTGTATATATTTCTTGATTTTTAACATTTTTTAAATAATGTAGGGTTTTTTCGAAAAATAATAAAATAATTCAACTTTTGTAATTTTTAGATTCTGAACGGAATGATGAATGTATTTTTTTTTGTTTTATCTAAAATAAAATATAATAAACCATTTAATTTATCAATTAATAAATTAAAGTAATTTATTATTTTAGAGGTTTTTGCTATGATAATTTTATTTATTTTTTGCTTTTTTTCAGTAAAATTATGATTTTATAAAATAATACTAACTATGTGTAATAATTCTCTAGAATTACGTAAAAAAAACTTACTATTTAAAAAAAAAAAAAACAAATATTTTCACATTGTTTGACACTTAAATGAATAAAGAATATCACAAAATAATGACATTTGAATGTTTTATTTTCTATTATTTTTTTTCACACATAAATATATTTTTAAATCAATATGGTAGCTCGTAAAATACTTTTCAGTAAGTAAATACATTATTATAACGTAATATTATGTTTTTTTAAAACGATGAAAATAAAATATAATTCCAAAGAATTTAAAATTAAAGAACCTCGTAATATATTTTATATAATTAGTACTTGAACTATAACCAAGTATTAAGTTATCACATTTATACACATTTTTTATTTTCTTAATTAACAGTAATTATTTTGTGAAATACATTTTTTTAATTATCACTATATAAACATTTCTTTTATATCTAATTGATAAACAATTAATTTAATTAACTATTAAGGAATCAAACTATTAAATATAAAGTGACTTTAACTTTCAAAGTACTTTTGGAGAACTAGGAAATAATTTTATTTAAGTGGATTAATAAAATATTTTATGTTCCTTGTGTTTACTAATACATCACATTAAAGTAAAGTTTCTAAATTATAATTACGTATTTATGGACAATGTTATATAATATACTATAATTATTAATCAAACCAAATATAATAACTAAATAACCATTAATATAAAATAAAACATTTTATATTTTGAATAGAGTAATGGATGTATTATATTTATAATGTGTTTATTTTTCGCGTGTATTTTTTGTTAACTTTAAATCAACAAAAATGGTTAAATATGAAGTTGATAGTTTTTTTTAACAAATTGAATCTAGTTGGTACGTTTTAGGCTCAAAACTACACAATACTTTACAAAACAATTGAGAAAAAAATTTGAATTAATTTTCAAAATCAGTTAATAAAAAATCGATTTTTTTTTTTTTGCTATAAATTAAAAAATAATAATTGTAAACTAAATACATTTCCACATATATATTAATTTCTGATAAATGTATAGATATATAAAAAAAATATTGTTTAAAATATAGGCTATAATAGACCTTCGTTCAGAATCGATTCTTATGTTCAATACTACAATATTATTGTATATACTAAGATTAGGTTTTTAAACCAATGATTTTCAAATGTTTTAGATACTTAGACGGCTAGACGACCGTGATGTAAAATAAAATACAATTTGTAGATTGTTCTATATTTTTTTTATTATTGGTGTCTTTGCTTAGACCATTTTTTTGGATTTACAATTAAAATTATTATGTATGTTGTGGTAAAAGTGTATAACCGGACGTTGTAGAACAATACCCAGACAATGTATACAAAGCCCAATTTTAATCGAAAATGTGGAAAATTATACACACTGCCCGGGCATTGTATAGAATGACCAGAACATAGATTAATACATTACAATGTAAGAATTACACACTTTCTGTAATATATATATGCTTGTGTATATGTCCTCTATATAGTACTTCTCTGTTATAAGCCAATATTCCTATTTTATGGATTCTATTATCTCCAAAATTGTTTAGGTCATGAGTATTTATGTTTGAATATTTATTTGGTTCAATTGGTTCACATGATCGTGAAATAATTTAAAATTAATATTATTTATACGATATTCTTTTCGTGAATATACCTAATAAATATTTAAATACTTGCAGTAAATTTGAGCTATATTATTTCTATCAACAAAATACAACATAATATATTAAAAGTTATTCACGTCCAACATTGTGTGTTATTAAATCCGAATTTCATAGTTTTTTTTTTTTATATATTTTTACGAGTTAAAAACTAATATCCAACGTTGTGCACTTATGCATTATCAACAATTTGTAACGTGCCGAGTCGCATAAACTTTAGAGTTTAGACGCGTATGGCTTAATGTTTTGGTGTACAAGAAACAGGGGTTTGGAACACATTATAATGAGCCATAAAGTTAACCTAGTTGGTGTGCGCTGAAACCCAGCCCGTCATAAAGACGCCGTGTTACTTTTAGCGATATTTTGTACAGGTATAAAATAATCAACTCCCTCAATTCAATTATACGATTTTTCCATTAAACCTTTTGCTTGAAAAAAAAAACAAAAATGTTAATCAATAAAAAAATAAACAAAATAAAAACATAAAATAATTAGACATAATACGAAAATACAATAAAAATAACTGGTGTTCGTTCTAGTGGTTTACGATATTTTTAAAATGATTGACTATTATGATAATTTTCACTGAACATTTGAGTTATAAATAAATAAATATAATTTATACTTGTATGGGTTTCCAATATAATATTCAGTATTGAATAATGAATTGAAAATACCATATTATTAAAAACACGTACATTTACGATAATTTTAACTGTTGCAGCTTAATAAAAATGAATAGTTGATGTTATTGAATATTTAGTTTACGGTTTTCAATAAGATAACTTATTTTAGAAAAATACACTTTAAATTTTTTAATTAAATCTATAAATATGTATTTAAGTAAATTGTGAAGTCGGACTATAGGCACTATTAAAACAAACTGTACAAAAAAATATTCTTTTTCAGATGTTTTTAAGCTATGAAAAATCTTAGTTTTAGAAAGTTAGTTAGGTTTATAATTGTATACTTCATATAACAACGGTAGTTTAAAATGGTAAATAATACAATATACATTTTCGTATTTTTTTTTTTAAAATATTTATTGTTTGTTTTTAAAACCTGTGCGTGCGATCACTACATTCAAGTCCAATCCCATTTATATTTGTTTTTTTCTTTAAAATACGAGTAATGATACGTTAATTCTTCTATTTTTCCCATTTTTTTTTTAAAAATTTGCTCTGAATTTATAAAATATCAAAATAAATATGACAGACCAGCATACAATAAACGAAGTAAACTCATCAAATGCCAGACCAGAAAACAATTCTCTATTTAAATGATTTTAATTTTGAATAAACCGTTTAAGTGGGTACCTATAAGCAGGTAAGCCACTAATAAAAAAAAAAAAAAAATATACATGTTTGAAAGTCTCATTAAAATTATGAATTTCTTTCTCGCTTTTTTTTTAAGTTGATTATAATATGTATACTCAATATTATTTTTTATTTTTAATTAGAATGGTTAACTGATGATGATAAATCCCGTTTTCGCAATAAATTTTTTTATCACGAAAAAAGCAATTTATTGTTACCATCTATAATAAACAATTTAATGCACTATAAAAGTATACTGATGACAACATTGGAAACAACAACATGAGTCACGTTATCACGAAAACGTAACACAGAAATGTATCGACCATACAATATTGAATATATTATAAAATACGATTATTTATATAATTAACTTATTTGAAAATATTTATATATATAATATAAAATGTAACTTAAGTTAGATACTAGTTACTATAATAAATTAGGTACAAATTGTTCCATAGCTGCAGATACGTTATTCAATAAATAGGTACAACAACAATTGCCCAGTTCACTGTGTATTTGCAACCCATAAACATACGTATTATTTTCATCAACAGATTTTATCTTATCTTTTACTTTTATTACCTATCAAAAATACAAGTTAACTTTGGGTTGCGTGCTAGAGGTACTTATAAAAGAAACGCGGTAGCTACGATCTAAAGTGAACGACGTGTCTCACACACAACCAGTATATTATCGGTATGATATCAAAAATATACACTATATATCACTAGTAAAATTAAAAACTTACCTAGTCTCTATAATGTAGTGATATTGTTTTTAAATAGAATTTTGAAAGACCTAGTGATAACATTTTGAACTTTCACGTAGTGTGGCGTGTATAAAAAGTAAACATTTTCCAATATTATAAATAGTTTTGGACATTATTTTTATGAAATTTATTGAAAAATAATAAACTATTTTATAATGTAAAACTGGTTGCTCGTGACATAACTCGTATAGATTCTAAATGAATGAAATAGTATACAAATAGTAATTTCAATAAGAAAACATATTATTATACAACACTTTTTTTCACACACAGACATTTAAGTAAAATGCACTTATGTATATTATAGACTAATACGATTTATATGAAAAAATAAATAAAATAAATTGTATACATTTTAAATTACTTGTAAATGCCTAGATATATTTAAGACTAATGTAAGTATATGCATGTAAAGTGTACATTCTTGTTATTTTTTTAGTCATTTAACAGCGGTTAGCAATATTTGTTTTTGGTAGCCATTGACGAACCATAAACTTTATTAATATCTGGCATCTGTTTTTGTATTTATCTCCCTTTTAGATTTTAAAAGTATCGTGTAAATATTTCTACTATAATTATTAAAAATCATATTGAACAACGTCATTTCATATTCCTTCAATTTATGTTGATAGTGGATAAAAATAATCAACGTCCCCGGCACTACTGTGGTATCTATAGTCTACACACATATATTATACATATTATAGTATATTACCTATGTGACAACATTGGACTGGCGGAAGTAAAATAAGATGACTGACGTGTTTCCGTGTCGGAAAATTCGTGTACAAAACAAAACATACCGATAGCCATTGACATCGCTGCGGAGTTATACATACCAACATAATAATTTAAGGCACGCGATTCCGGTACAGTTAATAGTGTTTTTGATATTGTTCTATCTCGATTTTGTTTCCACCACCCGTTTCAGTCGATTCTATTAAAAGACAATGCTAGATGCGGTGATGATTAAAATGGCTTCCAGTGACCAAAAGTGAAAACACGCCGACTTATACAACGGGACGTGGTTACATACTTTTGAATCGCGCACTAGTAAAAACGGCTTGTTACGAACAAAAGTTGTAATTACCTACACGAATTCATTGACAAGCCAACATTTAGGTTGAATTTAATCACAGTTCATCATAACATTTCTGTATGAAATATTAAATCATACCACATGAAATGTCTAAAATACATTCTAACTATTGTTTCTAAATTATTAATTAATTTAAAAAAAAACTTGCCTTTTCCCATAAACTGATACCTATTCAAGTAATTATAGCTATTCATACGTTTCAAAATTAATTTACACAAAATGTACATATATTTATATTATATATATATGTATATATATATATTATTTACAAAATTTAATAATATTTTACATAGAGCGAATTGAATCTTATCAGATGTTTTTATTGTTCTAATAATACTTATATGTATAGGTAACTATAAGAAATAATTTCTATTGGTATTTGAAAATATGTAATTAGTTCATTATGACTATAACAACTTTTAACTTTATTCCTTTATTCCACCTCATACTGTACCCAAAAACTGTAATATATTAGAGTTGAAATAAAAACATTAAACAATTAACGCTAAATAAAATGTTTAATTCATCAAATGTAAATACAATTATATTAGGTACATAATAAATTATTGTTCAAATTATTAGATACGAAAAAAAAAACAGTGAACAGTTAAAAATTTAGACAAACAATCGATTTTAAAAATGTCTAGACTATTTTTAGTTCTCATATCATTTACGACTGAATGTTTTTACAATAAATAAATAAAGAACACATTTTTTTAATACATTTTTCACTCGATTATGTAGATGATAATAGTTTTTTACCTTTTATACCATACTCTTTATTTAATATTATAAGTTACAAAAAATATCGTACATATTTTGTCTTCAAGCTTTATTTTTGTAACGTTTTTTTAATGTTTTATAATATGATGATGTATACTCATAATGGTAATTTTATTTTCAAGTTTCATTATTGGAAATAATTATACTTAAAACACTAAAACACCCAAGTATTACTTTTTTGTGAAATATGCTATTTATTATTAGTCTCAAAGAAAAATTATACATTCTACCGTCGAAATTCATTAAAAAGGTTTATCGAACTGGCTCGTTAAAAGACTCACCCAGTGGTTAACATTAACCACGTTCTGTTTCTTTCGTTTTCATGAAAGTTTCATGAAATAGTTCTGAATTAACTTCCAAGTTTATTTTAGATGCGTTGATCAGTTTTTTCATACCAAAAAAATACCCCAAAAGTATTGATTTACTTCATTGGTTAATATTTTGTTCAAAACAATGTATATTATTATAATTGTATATTACATGATAGGTATTGATCTTAATTAATTTTAATTTTACTGAGTGACATTTATAAATTTCAATAATTGTTAATAATGAGCAACTAAAACTAATTATATTCAATAAATCTATACTTATATAATGAATATTTATTAGTTTTTAGTTCACTTCGCCGTACATCTTAGTAATTAATAACAGTGTCTAATATCCCAATGTTAAAACTAAATATTTTATGAGGTGAAGAGTAATTAATGAAATTTAATTTTTTTTTTTCAAATAATTTATTATTTCAAGTTAGATTTAATTACTATAAAAATATCATAATTTATTTCACAAAATATATTTTAATTTTACACTCAAGTACTTGAATTCGATTCCTAAAAATGTACGTACAGTTAAATAACTTTGCTTTGGCCACAAAATACCAATATCAGCCGTGACTATATAATGCACATAATATTAATATATACAAATATAAGACATAACTAATACAGTAATTATTTGACTGACGTAATACTTAGAGTCAAAATGAATTTAAAGAATTAAATAAAATAATTTATTTTATTTTTACTTCAAAAACGTTAAAATATGCCAATGCAAGTGTACATTATTATTACAAATATATTCGAGTTACATGGTTAGAATAGTAAGATGTTCTGTAATAGTTTGGTTCTTATTGTATAGCTAACACTATTCCATGATATATTTTTTTTTTATTGCACGCTCTTCAACAAAAGGTCATGGTGAGCCGCCGTTACCGTCCTTGTGTTTATTAGCACTTTAAGAGTTAATTTCTTTCGATAACAGTATTATCGATTTAGAAAATAACCTCAAAAACGTTTTCATTTTACATGGGTTTGAAAATAATAAAACTACATTTGTTATGTCGATTAGCTCAATATTTGTTATGCATAATATAACTATACAATTTAATAATTAATGATAATAATAATAATAAATATGTCTATAATATTTTATGAACTCTTTCTTATTATTACTTTAAGTATTATTATAATTATTGTTACAGCTTGACAACAATTGATTATTTTATTTCCAATTGTTTTTTTATATTATTTCACCTTATAACCTATAAGTATATACAACTACATCAGAGTATGAGACATTTAACAAACATAACGCAACAATAAACGATGAACCTGCTTGTATACAATATGTAAAAACGATATAAAAATATGATTTCAGAATTTTTACGTACAGTATAATATATAAGGAATGTGAGTAACAATATTTTAGTACATATTGGTAATTCCTCAGTATGTCGGGTTTCAATGAAAGGATGACAACAAAATAAGCTGCTTTGTTATTAGTTATAAAACAAGGTAATGTAATACTCTTAGTATATAATATGTATTATGATATAACTTTAATACTCGTATATTTGTTTCATGTATTTTATTATAATTTTCAATTTAGATACATTTTTTTTTTTTTTGAATTGTACATAATGGCTGAAACTTAAATTATACTAGAATTATTACCATACTGAAATTTAGAATGAATATGATAAAATAGAAATGACAGTCAAAAAATAGTTGTTGAGTAAATATATATAACAAGCACGAGTATAATGCGTTTAATATTGATTTAGCAGTGTTTGTTACACATTTAGTTTAGACAAAAATATTTATACTGCGCCATATAAATCGGTTAAAGTTTTTCATACAACATAAAGTGTATTTCTATTCCCATCTAGGTATAATAATATTCCGTTTGATTTTTCGACGAAATTATATGATATACCTACCTACTTAGACTTTAGAGATGGTTCAATTTACTTTTTATAGAATTCTTGAACCCATTTAATATCAAATGAATAAAAATTAAATTAAAAAAAAAAAAACACCTTATATTTTCGTTTTTATATTGTAGATTAAAATAATAATAATAAATAAAAAAAAGTATCGATCACGATATGAATTTTCAATGAAACATGAACATCCAAAATGTAATTACTTATAGGTTTGGCAATCGATAGGTAGCCCGGGGAATCCGTTCCCTACTCACTGGTACTCATACAGCGGAGCTTCGGGTTAGCTCTTATATAGGTCGTAATACACGTTACAACAATAATAACACTATACGACCTCGGTAAATTGGTTTTGATCAATGCGATTAAAACAAACTGTGGAGCGTAACGAATTTTCTACCGACCATAAATCGGTCGAACGGAATCCCGACGTTCGCGTGAAAACCAGAAAATACACCCCGCGCACCGGTCTCGCGAGGTTCAACTATTTTTGAAGTGTTTCGATCACCGCGTGCGGCGAACGCCCCAGGCGCACTAAACGTTTATATGATCTTAGGGTATGTGGGTGTGAAGAGAGTCGGTGTAAAAGTTTTGTTGTGCATTCCGGGTGGGTGCGGTGTGCGTTTAACTCGGATAGAACAAAACAATTCTCTCCGGTCGACGTAATAAATTTTGCCGGGCTCTTACCGGGCGACGTGTTAATTTTTTTTAATAACGACCGCAAAACAATTCAAAAATAAGATCCGAGTAATAGCACCGCTATACTTCCTATAATATTATACGTACAACTATATTGTAGAAGGCGACTATGATGTACCCATAACGGGTTTTCCAAGAAAACTGTTCGAATTGACCATTCCGTCACGTCGTTATTATATTATTTTCTCACGAGTGTTCGTTCGATATATTATATGTTTTTCCAGTGAAAAAATAATCTCTGCACAGAACTAACAATCTCAACCTAACGATACCAATCAAATTATCGTATATTTTAATGCACGGACTATAAGTCGATTTAAAAATGTATTTTTATTACTATATACATATAATATGTTTTTTTTATTATTCTATCTAGACAACTCTAACTAAAATAAGTAAGCTACGCCAACTTCAGAACCAACTTCGTAAATTTTCAATAATGCATCAATTCGTTTAGCGTTTACTGGCTGAAGTAAACATATTGTGAGTTATATATTAAACCTATTGTGTAGCCATCACAGACAGACAAACATAAACATTTATTTATAATAATAGTTTATTCGCAGTTTAAAATGTCTTTCTTTATTTACTAACCCAGGTATACACGTAAAATATATTTAACGATTTAATAATGCAAAATACAATATTTTGGCGTCCTAGAATGAATTTTATGTCGTGGCATGGTGTGGAAGGACCGGCAGAGGACGGAGAAGTGGGTGAAAGACAGAGCGATATGCGAGGAGGAGAGAGTGAGAAAGAATAAGGCGTTACGTTGCCGCCTACACGCAAAGAGATGACCGCGAGAGCCCGATCTTAGCAAAATAAAATTTATGGTTAACCGAAAATTCGATGTGAACGTGTTAATTGCTCGAATAAATCATGGCTAATCCGCTTTCCACGTATAAATACTACACGAACTCAACGCAAAGGCCATGAATGATTAACGATCTACTCACTGTTGCTACAGAAGCTGTAGTGCGCGTATACATACCACCCGTTTGACGGTTGTATCATAATTATTTAGTTGCAGTTGTGTATTTATATAATATTATGATATATAGGGTGTTTTTATCATGGACCACTCATTATTTCAAAAACCATTAACATTTTTTTAAATTTTGATTTTATATGATTTACAGTTGAAATAAAAAAAAACATTGTATTTTAAACATTATATTTTTTAGTATTTTTATTGTAATAATTTTTTAAATAATTTTTATTTATTTTTTTAAAACAAAAAATATTTTTAATATTTCATATCCTGAATCAGAATATTTTAATATTTTAATAAAATTAGAACTATATGAATTATTATAATAAAAGTGTGCTACTTCGAAATATGAAATTAAAAAATGTATATTTTCATTTAAAAAAGTAAAAACATAAAAAAAAAAAAATTGTTTCATTTTGACTTTAAATCATAGAAAAGAAATATTGTCAAATTATATATAATATATACGAGTATATAATATTATAAAACAATTTGTTTTCATCGCTATGTATAATTCTGTGTTAATGGTTATGATTCAATCTTAAAACACCAACGCGTATTTCAATTGATTTACGATTTTACGTATACACATGTGTTGTTGTAATCTCCGACTATACTTCTAATAAACTTGGCCCTAACAATATAAACTAATATTGTAATAGACCTTATTATAAATCGATCTAACTGAAATTTTAATCGAATAACAACGATGTGTGGCCCATACACATTACACACTCGCGTAAAATAATGAATATGTGCTCGACGAACTGAAATACTGAAATATTGTACCCCCTCACTTAACCCTTAAAACACACACACACAATTCATCGTATATTAAAAATAGTCAGATTACTCGGATTAATATATACCAGCGTAATAATATAGTAGGTATATAAAATTATTATTATGACGTTAATGCAGAATGAATAATGTTTCCCAAAATTCGTTTTAAATATTATGCTCTACGTTTTAATATTGTATAGAATATAATATGTATATATTATCGCGATCCGAGTAAAACAATACTAATATCATATTCTATTATTAACTTTGTAAGTATACTGACTGTTTTAGTATAAAACTATAAAAAAATGTATTAAACTTTTCAATGGAAATAATTTAATGATAAACATATACAATACCTACTTATAAATCAATTATTAATTATTTAATTATTGGCCATACAGTTATATATATAATGTAATAGTTTTATAAGACGTCTGGATACTGTTTAATTTTCTATCAATGATAGAAAAAAATATATCCATACTTTAAAATGGTTATGACAGTGACTATTAACTACTAAGTGTTTTATAGATTTTACATAATATTATAATATACCAAACTAAAATCATAATACTTATGAAGCCATTATTTCAATTTAGTTATCAATTATTTAAATTTATTAGAAACCTATATACTTAAACCCCACCATAAAAAAAATCAAGAATTACAAGCTATTTTAGATTAAATATATTATGCATTAACAAATGTGTCTCTAGTTGTAGTTTTATTAATGTCTCTACTTCAAAGTTTTTGCGATTTATTATTATGTCGTGCAAACCACGTATTATGGTAGTACTATATACTAAAGCATTTAGGTAGGCATATCGCCCATTAAAACCTGTACTGCTAACGATATTTTCTTAAACAGCCAAATAAAATACAACCAACTTTATAACAATGGAAACGGACCATTTAATTTAAAACAACAGTTTCGAAGCTACGAGGAAAAACGAACTTGGTATTTTAAAAATTACTTAGTAATAATTCCATTCAAATCACACAAAAAATTTTATAATGATTAAGTTATTATTGAAATACAATATTATTACTTTCTTAAAAAAGAACTCTGGATACTTAAGTGTTTAAAACTGCCTAAAATATAATACTGATAAAATATTTTTTTTTTTATATTCTATACACACCGCCTAGAAAACTACTGGTATTATAAATTGTAGCGTTTATTGTTTTTTAATTTTTCCAGTTTACAATATTTGAAGATATAACAAAACTCAAAAAGTTTAATTAAACAATGCAATAGATCAGTCATTTAATTCAGTTTCTATTTTAAATTTGTAATTTTTATAATTTCCTAATTACTTTGGTGTAAAAGATATTACAATTATTGAAACCATTCATATAACTAGTTAACAACATACTCTATCATATAAATAATTACTTTAAAAATGTTTTTAAAATGCAATAAACGATGTGATGTTTAAAACTAAAGTAACATTACTCTAAAATTAAGTGTATTATTATTTTACAAAGATCTTCTTTTTTTTTTTTAATCAAAATTCTATTCAATAGAACTTAGTTATTCGATAAAATAATAATATATTAATCCTATCAGTCCTGAATTATGATTGAATATATATATATATATTAATTTTAAGTAAAAAGCTGTTTCTATAAAAAATATTCAAAATTAAGGCAATTTTTCAATAAAAATGTTTTTAGTTTTTGACAATTATCAGGGAAAATATTATACGAGTATGTATAATGTATATAAAATGTTTTATCATCGTATTTTAGGAATAACCAAGACCATTTTTATTTTTAGTGACTCGTTTCTAATATCAGTATTATCGTCGCTATCACAAAGACCCAGCGTGGTGTATTTTATTATAATGGTAGTTAGGACTGAATGGGTGAGGATTCAAAATGTATTTGTATAATGAACTTTAAATTATCTAAGTGTTTTTTACATTATAAGATTATAGTTATTCATTTGACTAGTGAACGCTACAATACGTGTAACAAGTCTCGTTTGTCACTGATCAAAATAATCGAATAAATATAAGTGTAATATTTACATTTTAGGTGAGACTAAAGAATATTTCTGACGTATATTACATGCAAAAGTATATGTATATATAATTTCTACATCTCTTTTCTATTTTAAACTTAATGAAAATATATGATGTAAAAAAAAACCCCGTGTTGTAAGGTACTTTTAAATACACATACATTGTTATATAATATATTCTATTGTTATTAACCCTATAATGTTCAGCAATATAACATAGTTTTTTAATATAATATTAAACTGTAAGATTAATTGAAATTAGAATAGAAATAGAAGTAATCATTTTACTGTAAACCACTACTAATCTTTTATCAATTTGTGTAGTAGTAACAGTATGCATAACCTAAAGAGCTTATGGAGAAAATTAAATAATTTATCGTATCAAATGCATAGCGTACATAGCAACATTTGTTTCTTTTATATTCTACAGAACAATAGTGGTGTTTAAATTAATGAACGACTTGTATTTGAATATTTTCTAAGAGATTTAAAAAAATATCGCAAACGTAAAATAATACATAAATGAGTTTATAATTAATATATATACAGGATGAATATTTTAACAATCAACAAGTATTATCAAAAGTTTTAAAGTATTCGAAAATATTTTTTTTAATTTAATTTGAAGTCCATACAAAAAAAAACATTTTTGAAAAACTTAATATTTTTACTGTTACTGTAATCATTATTTTATAATATGTTTTTACATTTTTGAATGATAACATGTATTTTAATATTTTAATATAGAATAGTTTCCTGAGAATTTGGTGAATGAAAATCAAATTTTGAAAAAGTAGTTAGTAATAATAAAATTTATGATGAACAGAGTTGTAGACTAGAAATTATGTGAGATTCTAAAGTATGATTCCTTTTCACTCAACTAAACATTCTAAACTTATGATGCGGGTATTCATTTAGAACCTATTTTTTTTTTTTTTTTGTATGGTGGTTTTAAATATATTTTAAGTCATTTATAACATTTAATAATCGGTTAAAAAAAGACAAAATCGTCAAGCGTACAAAATGCATTACCTTAAGGATAAATATATAAAATGTTTTTGCAAAAGAGGAGTTAAGCTTATAGAAGATTATAACAACAAAATAATCAAAGATAAAATGAAGAACCAATAATGTAAGAATGTTTGCCAACTAATATATACGAAATAAATTTTAGTAAATTTAGTTTTCTATCATTTGTCTTAACGAAATTTTTTGTAATTTTTTTTTTTTTTTATATAAAAACTGACTTTTTAATAAAAGTCAAATTATAATATAGTATATTATGATTTGATATATTTAAATTACCAAGGTTATCATAAAGTCCTACGTTATTTTTAGATATTTTTATAATTTTGAGAATCGTTTAAAATTAAATGTATTATATCATTACATTTTTAAACTTTTTGAAGGAAATCTTACTCATTTATTAATAAGTAGCGGTTATGTATTTATTAAAAGTATTAACTAAATTTAAATTAAATCATACCAAGTGTTCAAGTAATTGTACAAATTATACACGATTGAATTTAAAATATCTACGATATTATTACCATAAAAGTATTATAATATGAACGTGGATCGAAAAATTACAAATTCAATAGTCTTTATTGAAAATTTAAGAATTTAATATATATATATATTTTTTTTTTTTCATTAAAATCATCAAATCCCCAATTGTCAGTCTTGTCACACCTCGTATTATAACTGAACAACATAGTAAAACGATAACTCTGAAAACCGATGTTAATGCCACCGAACAATCATTTTACAAGGACGTCTAATTTATTCTGTCTAACGCCTAATTAACATATTGTATATATTATATTATACGTATAAACGAAACGAATCGCGGAAAATAATATGCAATTTTTGTTAATAGAACACTGAGTTATGATTTTTTTATTTGCAATTATTGGAACATCAAAATATCAAGCACACAATAGTTAATATTGTATTAGAAACCTACTATTTAATAACCTGATAAAAATTCGGTATCTAGATCAAAAGCTTACAGAATCCACTTGTTAAAAATCAGCAAAGATTTTTTTAAACTGATGACAATGTTCGAACTTACAATAACTGAAATTAAAAACATTAGCGTCTACCTTCCATGACATTTCCACAGTGACTATCTAAATCCACTTTCTAGCTATAAAAAAACTAGCAGCATTTAACTTTACCTCAATGACTCACGTACTATGATTTGAGTGACGTTGATGCAGGAAATCAATGATAAGCAAAATAGGTATTCAAGACATATAAGGTATTATAATATTATTATAAAAATATGAAATATTAATTGTTGTTCACTTTTACAAAAAGTTTTGAATTTTACTAATAAATACGAATAATAGAAATATATATAGTGTGTAATAATTTATATTTATGAAAAATATCTTTTTAATACATGTATAATGTATATACACTTTTATCACAGATTATATTATATTATATAAGACATATTTTTTTCAGTTAATTAGAAATAAACATAGAATATTTTAAGCCACTTTCTTAGAACTTTTGAAAACTTTTTTTGGTTTTACAAAATAAAAATTTAAAAATATTTGGCGAACACGTTTCATGTCAGTAAAACTTTTATGAATTTTTATCAAAATATATTCTAATACATCCTAAACACAATAATTCAAAATGCAAAACATTTTTTTTTTAATATGATATTAGATTAAAGCAATGTGCTCATCTAGTCATATTATGTTGAACAGTATTGTATGTATACTTACTTTACATTGTTTTTTAATACAACCATAATGAAATAAAAAAGTCCAAAATATACATATTGTTTTATTTTATACTCTTTACATGTACTACTTTTTTTTTTTATAGAAATAAAATAAAATATATTTGCATGTTTTAGTACTCTTGAGGCTTTTATTTTAACATAATTTGTAACACGGCGATATGGTTAGGCAATATACGAATATGAACAAATAAGATAAAATGTTAACACTATATTATTCTATATATCAAACGTTTTTTTTATCATTTTATAATTGTGAATCGTATAGGCTATACTATACTATAAAGGTATAAATATTTTATTAGTTTCACTCTGATATTATTTTAGATTTAGTGGCCATTTCTGAAACCAACTAATTGTTTTTAAACATTTTTATTTAGTGTTTGAAACGTATTTAAAGTATGACGAAAAAAGCAATCACTAAGGACATAAATCCACGTGTTATTAAGCTATATAGTGCTATATAGTTTTTAAAAATGTTGACAAATACTTTTTAATTTATAATATCATTCACAAAGGTAACTAGTGCCAAACGTATTGAATAATATGTCCCGAAGCGATGGCTACGTAAACTCTACTCTTAACCACGCCCACATGTCCATAAGTAACTATTTTTTTTTTTTTTTTTAATGTTTATGTTGAATAGATTCATAACTATAAACATATTCATATAAACTAAATCAAGTATTTTTAGTTACAAGTTAACATTCATTATATTTTTAAAATGAAAGAAAATATACTATAGATACTCGTATATAGCTGGAGCTCAAAAAATATTTTTTTTAATCAAAATTTGTTCAAAATATTAAATCAGCTTTAAATGGTAAATTAACTGCTTAAATTATTAATGAGATTTATATTTTTTATATATTACGTATAAAGAGTATTATAGTTAACTTTTTTATTACATTATACCCAAAGGTATATAATTAAATTTTTTATAATTCTATTTTGAATGTTTTCATAAAATCATAATTTATACTCCAAAACGCATTGTGAAAAGAAATATATAAACGCAAAAAATGTTAATTACTTATGAAATTTACCTGATAGAAATAAAAACATTACACACAATTTTTTTTTTAAGTCTATCTTTTTAGTTTGTTTCATCATACTTAATTATATGTTGTAATATTGAACAATGATTAATATAGTGAATATCATTAGTTTTTACTTATTATTTTTTACCACAAGATATCTCCACACCATAAATAATTTACTGCGTCTAATTGCTAAACTTTAGCATTTTCGTTTAAGCCATTACCACGGTTCCTTCGGGGCGTACCTACAAGTTATGGGAATAGAAATAGGTTGGTTTTGTATTAAATACGGATTTTTAAAGAGTTAACGAGTAAACATATTTATGTAATAACTTGTGGCATATAAGTGAGTACTACTAAAACCATAAGCCTCAACAATAAATCGATTATTCGAGTCATAATATTATTGCGTTCAATATCTTTATGGGCTGTGCTTATACTTTACGATGTTTTTTTTTCTATAATAATATTATTATAAGCAGTGCTCACGTCTGTTATGTGTGAACGTCACGTCCACGCAAGTTAAACGGTTACAATTCCGGTTGAATATGTTCAACGAAACAGAAAGAAACCGCGTAAGAAATAAGAAATTATAAAAAAATAAAATAAATTATGAATAAACCTCTTATTATTAATATAGGAATGTTTTTTTTTCTTTCATCGCTATAGTGCCTGCGTCAAAGCTTCCATCCCTCCACCACAGGACACCGAGCCCAAAACTGTCCGCCCTCGTGCGAATAATTTACAGCTGCGTCGTCATGCCACAATGTACTTAAAATAATAATTATTTTGTTTATATCGTCTTTTTTTTCTTTCTCTCTCTCACTCTCTTCCATTACACTCGAAGTAGTCACCCTTCTTTCTCACATACACACACACACACACACAGCACCTTCTGCAAGTTGCTCGCTGTATAATCACACAAACTGCATTCTACGAGCTGTACACAAACACCACACGACCATCGATGGCAGAAAAGTGGGCGGCGGTGTAACGATAATTACACGCGGACTGTATAGCAGCGCGTCATATACCTTTGTGCCGACCCTAACCACTACCGTTAGCTTAAAAAATAAAAAAAATGTACTCGCACATTCCTTTTACCGCCAGCGCCACCAACGCTGCGGCCGCCGCGCCGTTGTTCGAATAATTATATTTTAATTGGCGTGCGCGCAGTAGATCCATATCGTTGTAACATTGTTTTTTTTTCATCTTTACGACTATAACTCACTGCGTTTGGCCTCAAAAACGAGTTGTATCGATCAACGTTTGTGTCGTATCACTAGCACCTTCTTTCAAATTATAACATTTTATAAATTAACTACCGCACTTTGATGTTATCAGAGAGAAAAGAAAGTGATACGACGTACTAATCCTTTAACCGTTTCACCTCCATTATTTCTAAATCAATAGTTTTAAATCATCGACCATACCAAAAATATGAGCATTGAAGCAGTGAACAGTAACAAGTACCACATTTTTGTATAAAATTATGATGGACACACTTATATTAAAAAAAAAAAAACACACACACAAAATTAAATACACTTATAACCGTGTCCAGATCGTTGTTTTTCTTCATACACTACTACACATAGGCACTCCCAATAAAACAAAAAAAACACAACTCAAGAAAGACATCGTTGTCGTTCTTACAAAGTGATCACAACATTTTAACACAATAACAAATTTGTGGCTTCAATATATTTCCTTCATCGGTCTGAGCTATATTAACTAATAATTATTTTGCTAAAATATAATTTTTTTCCATACTACCTATATGTATTGAACCAACAATATATCAGAATTATTAAAACAATTGTTGATAACAATTACCAAATAACTGTATGCTATACTATACAAAAAGCTATATTTTTATGAAATCACTCCGTATTTTAAATATCGTTCCTCGGATTTTCTTTCTTTCATTTATTTATGTATATGTATATATAACATATATTATATATATATATATTCTTTTAACTGTTCAAATGTAGACAATAACCACTTGTTCTGAAACGAAATGCTTTATTTATAAAAACTTTTTTTGGGTAATGTGCGTTAACGTTCAAACAATATATGTCGTAGTTGTATATGTACACATTATGGCTGATGGAATTCTCTGAATAAAATTTAAAATTTAAAATAAAAACTATACAACTAATTCTAACATAAATTATTTTTATGAAGACTGATTTAATTTTTATAAGATATTATTATATGTATTAGACAAGTAATGAAAACTGCTATGCTAAAATTATTATTTCTTTAAAGTAAAATTTATATTAAATTAAAATATGAGTTTTTAAATATTTTATTATTTCATCTTCCTTTAAAAATATAACCTTAATAACCTTAAAAAATATTACTTATAATAAAATACATTGTTATTGAAACAAAATATTCAAACAATAATAATACTAACGCTTAAAACTTTAACTAAATCACCAAATTAAATTCAATATTTTTCAAATATTAAATTCTACGCTTGGTGAGAGAGTTGTACATATGATGCTAAAGTATCAGTTTTTTTTTTATCTTCTTTTTTTAAAAATAATATATAGGGATTTTCAATAAAGATTTTATTTTTAAATAAAATATTACTGTAAAGTTTCAATATTTAGAATATTATGTTGGATATGGCACCTATGTTAGTACACTTTCGCACATGAAAACATTTGAAATTGATTTATCTATATTTCACATTTGTGGTCCAAACATTACATACATATATATAAAATTGATAAACAAAACTTTATTAGTTTTTGTTTTATTTAGAAACAAATAAAAGTAGAAAAAAATTTAGCATTACAACACGTGAGACATAAATTTATGTGAGTACTTCTTTCATTCGTAATGTTTTATGATATGGTATTCATTTATACACATACATACATGTATTTTTTCATTAAAAAACTACAATGCTTATATTTTTTTATTATTCCAAGTCTTTATATTATATTTATTACGAGTTGAAATTGTTATACTTGCATCGTGTATATTTTAACTCAGTTTTGTTTACTACATATTATTAACAAAATTCAATAAAGATTTTATAGAATTCCACAAAAATGGAAAAATGTAAGCACAATTCTATATTGTGATGCTTTTCCAGTAAATAACCAATAAACATACTTTTATAATTATTAATATTCTATAAAAAAAAAAAAACATATTTTAAATAAAATGAAATGAATTGAGTTCGAATAACAATTAAAGTTTGCATATTTTTTGTGTGATTAGAATGGTGTAACATTTCTTTTGAATAATAATCATAACTCATAAAATATATAATTGAAGAGGCGACAGTTACTATGTTGTATACGTACACTTTTTTTTTATATATATAACTTATAGTGTATAGTGTATACATTAAAAGACATACATAATACCTTAAATAAAATATGAGTATTTGGCTTTGAATTATTTGCTATTTTATGCAAATTTTAATTTATAAATGTACAAATTTGAAGAATCAATTTTTATCAGATATAAACTTACTTTATTTTTTTTAAATATTGGAACACTTAATAATAAAGATTAAACAAATTGAAAATAATTCAGTTAAATTTAATATTATATTCTTCAAACTATGAAAAGAAATGCTTAAATAAATAATACCGTAAAGTCTTTTGATTACTAATCGTTGCTTAAATAATGTAATAATAATATTCTACTATATTATTATAATAATTATTATAACATTACTGACTAATAGGTATGAAGAATTTGCGCCGTGGAAGTAATGCGAAAGTAGTTACCAAGGTGTCATCGATTCAAAAATGTAAAAAAAAGTATGAAGAATGTAAAAACTGTTTTACGTTACACAATCTTTAATTAAAATATTATTGCAACAATACTGTATTTTTCAATTATACCTATAATATTATTTATATATTTTATTTTATAATACATTTAAAAATTATATATACAATGGAAAATTCAATCGATTATATTTTTAAATAAACGTTGAAAAATGTTATTCCATTTTCAACTATTGTAACATTTTATAATTTTCTAGTCATTTGAATATCAAAATGTTTATTTTTTAAAAAAATACTACTACTTAAAACTTTCTTCTCAACATACAATTACATATATGTCTATACTTACACAAATTTCCTCGGGCACTTACAGATTCTAAAAGTACTTACAGAAGTTATGTAAACATTGTCAGAAAATATAAGGGAAACATTGTTGAGCTTTTGTCATTTGAGTGCAATTATATTTAGCACGATTAGTGTTTGTGAAAGATTTATAATTATGATAGGAATTTGAAGTCAATTAGCTTTTTTACTCGTTTTCAAGCAGGTAAATTATCATTGGAGTTAATTATTTTAATTTTAAACATATAAAAATGTATATATTGTTTCGAATAATTTGGCAAAATCAAAATAATATGACTTATTAAACTAGTAGAACACTTAAAAGTATAAAAAAAATCTACTAAAATAATAAATTATTAATACGACTAAATTCGATTTGAAACTTTTGGTAGGTATCAGTTATACCAAATATTGAAAATACATTTCCAGCTACACTTAAGTTTCAGTTGGTTAACTGTTTAAAATATTATACATTATTTTATATCCAAGTTGTTCATTTGATTTAAGACAAATGTCTACTTGTTATTATTATGCACCATAAAAATGATTTTAATATTTCTGATTACAATATCAAGTGGTATAAATTACAATAGTTAATTGAAATATAAAAATAAAGAATATAAACAAAATCTAGAGTCAGTAATACAAATTAAATAAAAATACTCTTAATAGTTGTTTTTAGATATTAAAACTACTATTTATATTTTTAATAAATTTTAAAAACTTATAATTGCTTTTTTAATACAAAAATGTTAAAATGGTTATTGTAGAAAAATACAATTTTAGGTACTATATTAAAAAAAAAAAAACTCATACAAAAACAAAATATACACTTTTTAAAGTTTTAAGAGAAAATATTTTGCAGAACTTGGCGAAGGAACTATTCTTTCTTATACTTCTTATCGGAGATAAAAAGCTATTGTATTCTAAACCACATCAGTTGCTTTTATGGCTGCAAGTAGAAGTATAAAGTATGTATACATATATGTGTGATTGTTGGAAAACTTGTGTATATCTATACAATTTGTTGGTTAGCTGCTCAGTGAACTATATTTTTCATATTGAAGTGATAAAATATTATATAAAATTGTTATTATATTTTTAATGATAATCAATTGAATGAAAAAAAAATGATTAAACAAATAATATTCTTTTATGCGTGATTCATTATTTCTACGGTTATAAAATATTTTGAAGATAGAAATCGAAAATAGTAGGTATTAAAATTCTTGATTTGATTTTTTAAAAATTTATATTTTAACATAAATTTAATTATTTCACTTGTTTTAATTATTATCATAAAGTTATTATTATATAATTACGAGTAATACTGTATTTTTATATTCGATTATGTAATGATTTTATTTTTATATACCACTGAGAAATAATGTTGTACCGAACTATGTATCTCACATTCGAGTTCTTAGAAAATATTAAAAACTTCAAACTATATGAAACTACCAGTTTCTGTCACTAGACGTTATAAGCTATAACCGTATCAATTTGTTTTCATGACATTTGACAATAATAAATGCAGTATAATGAATAGGTACTTTATGTTAATTAATGCATCGTAAAAACGTTTATCATGAATGTTTCGTGGAAAGTGATTACTATCATGATGTTATGACTTATATTGTTGTACTTATACGACATTAAAATTAAATGATTGTGGTATCAAAGAAATGAAATATTTTTGTACATGAAAAATACAACATATAGTGCAATTATTATACATAAACTACAAAATAAAACGATAAAAATATGTAAAATAAGAATTTAAGAAATCTTATAAATGCGCATTTAGTATTGATATAATATAATCTATTATTTATAGTTCCTAGTGTCGCATAGTTAATTAAACGTTATTATAAAATAAACTATTCTACATTAATTTACCTTCAAATACTTTCTTTTTTTATTATTATTATTACATATATAATATATTGCATTATCAAATATTTTTTATTTTATAGAAAAACTAATTATCATACAATTTAATAAAAATAATATGAATAAATTATTATGATTTTAATTATAACTAAAAAAACACAATCGGATAGTTTCCATACCAGATTAATGGTTATTAAGTATTAAATAATAATCCAAGTTCCTTAAAATGTAGAGTATAAATTATATAAAAATTGTAAATAATATTTTTAGATATTTATTGGCATAAAAAAATTTCGACCAATTAATTAGGTATTATCAATAAAAACAATTTACTCGGTCAAAAATTTTAAAAATTGATTACAAGTTTTTTCGTATTTCAAATACTAATTATATAATTCAAAATAAATACTCACAATAATTTTTTATAAGCGATTAATATAATAACTTTGATTAATTTTAGTTAAAATCATGAAAACTTGCAAATTATTTTGTAGTTACAAAATATATTTAAGTACTTATTTTTTATATTTTGGATTTTAAAATTTAATATAAGATTCATCATAAGTTTTTATACCCATAACAAAAGTTTACTCGAAAGAAATATATTTTTTATGAACGTTTGAATTTCAAATTTTTACAACATGCGATATTAAATATTGATACGTAAAATAACTATTTATTTTTAACCGATTTTTGATATTTTGATATAATCTAAGAAAACATTTTTGATGAACATCTTCTTTATATGGAATAATTTTCTGAATTATAAACATACATTTTGAGCTATTTAGAATTTATAAACGTTGGACATTAATTTTAATTTATTTAAATGTTTTTCTTTAGAAAAAATTATTTTGAAAAAAAATCTTGAACATTTATTACAATATTTCTCATAAATACCTCATACTGTAACAAAAAAAATTAATAAACAGAAGTCTTTTTATAGTCATTTTAAGTTCATATTTGGATGAAATTATATATTTAAATGAAGAATAACAAATTTAGTCACGAGTATTATGTTGTAATTTAAAAATATTATTTATGAGTACTTAAAACTTTTATTATATATTATTATATTTTATACACACAATAACACTTTAAAATGCAATATTTTTGGTGAAAATTAATTCAACCTTTTTAATTATTAATAATAGTTATATAAATTACTTTAATTGTAGTATAAATATATCATTAAAAATACTTAGTAATAAATTCTGACTTTATTCGAATTATTTTTTATATACAAAAATGTATCATTAAATTCAAATTTAACACATATCTACATTGTAGTGACATACTTTTCAATGACGAGGTTCACTCAACACTTACTCTAACAATAGATAGGATACCTACTTTTCCTATTTTCTAATTTTTCCTATAATTTTTTATGAATACACCGTTTTGCTTAATGGTTCCAAACTAGTCAAAACGACTGTCAGAAGTCGACGTGAAAAGCTATGATTTAACTGATCTGCCTGGAAAACATCATATTCCAATTCCAGATGGCACGAGGAAGATGCCCGTAGTCGAGATTAAAGGCCCAAAAGTCTGGTTGGTTTTAAGTCCGAGCAAACACAATGTGACAATCAATGTCCAATATATACTAGCTACACTTCAAAAACCGTCACAATTATTCCGAATAATAAAATGAAGACGTGTAAAATCGAGGTACAGACACTATCCACCTTGATGATTCAAACAGTCATAATAACTATGTTAACGGTTGTCTGCGTCATGAGAGATTACCCTTTGATTCAAAATGTGCAGTGAAGACATCTGAAGTGACGCCTGTAACTGATAATTTTAAACACCGATTATTCTAATACAGAACGAAGACATTTGTCAGGCGTATGCTTTGTTACATATAGTCCAAGGGTCATGTTGTGCACATAACCTACACGAAGTATAACAGCTCAAATAACCGATAACAATATAATATGAAAATATAACAATTTCAAATTAATGTTTAAGATAATATGATATCATTTAAGTTATATCTTATTATTATACATGTGTGAATAATGTTTAATGACTAATATAAATTGTATTGATTATTACAAATACATTTTTTTTTTTTAATAATTTAATTGGTTTTTATTTGATAAATATTTATTTATAAATTCAAAACTCTATTGTAAAATTCGTGAACATTTTGAAAATTAATGTTGTGTTGTCAAGCTTTTTAATCAAGGGACAAAAAATGTGTAACATGGTGGGGGGGACCTTGTTACGATATTAATTATCCAGAGAAGGTATTCTATTCCTTATGGATAATTTTTCCGTAGATGGGGGTTAGAGCACTGTGTACGATTATAATACACGTTTAGTTTATATATCTATAATAGTTATTATATTTAAAATAAAGTATTACACTTTACTGTTTTGGAAATGGCTGTTAATACGTGTTAGTGGGTTCGCTCATGTTGATGGTTAGTGTCAAACTGCCTACCATTTGACATTTTAATGTATTAAGTAATAATTCGGACGTGTAAAAAGTGTCGAATGTGTAATTCCGTTTTAGTCAATCATATAATGTGTACCTACATTGTATATTTTATATATATTATATAGTGTGTGTAAATAATGTTACATTATTATGATATTTTCAATACACATAGAACATAAACTAAAATAAAAACAGCAAGTATACTTACTATAAATATTTACTTATAATAAAATATAATACTTAGTTATATAGGCTAACAGATCTTCTTATAGTCACTAAACCTTAACTCCGAAAAGTTTTTCAAGTAACGAAAATACAGTATTTAATACTAAATTAGCTCGTTAGTGTAAATATACTGTTTTAAACATTAAAAAGATAGTATGTTATTTTATTATTAAAGAAACTATTAACACACAAAAATAGTTTTTTTCTTTATATATGATATATAACTTTTTAATGACTTTTATGTACTAACTTAGAGGAACGAAAAGCAGTAAGTAAATTTTTTTCAGACATACTGCCAAATTTTCTTTAATATCATTGCCCATTGTCATATAAATATGATAAAATATATTTTAAAATTTTAAATAGTTGAATAAGTTTCAACTAACTGTTTAGCCTTTTGAAAATTAAGAATTTAATTACATAGTAATGAAGATAATGTTACATTATCATATACTCATATTATCATTTTTTTTTTTTTTTATGTTTTTGCAGCGGCTTAATTATTATCTTTAACTCTGAGTTCTTCTTGTATACATGCTTCTTCAGTCGCTATTACTGAAGAATGTGATGACTTTGTTGCGAATTCATAATTTCCTAATGCTATGTAAAGAGGGGATTTTGTTTTTTTTTTAACAGAGTTCAGTTTTTCGATAGTGAATTCATGCTGCAATAATGTGATATTCGGACACGAGCTGTACATTTTGTCCAGGTGTGTTAAACAATTAACAGCTACGGCAGGGATAGCTAAGGATTGGGTATCCTTGCCAAACATGGCATTCGGAAATATGTCTCGAGCCATAGTTGTTAATTTTTTAACACACCTGGACAATATGTACAGCTCGTGTCCGAATATCATCTCATTATTGGAGCCTGAATTCACTATCGAAAAACCGAACTCTATCAAAAAAACAAAATCCTTGCCAAACATGACATTTGGAAATTATGAATTCGCAACAAAGTCGCCACATTCTTCAGTAATAGTGACCGAAGAACGATTTATGCAAGAAGAACTCGGAGTTAAAGGTAATAGTTTAGCCACTGTAAAGGTAACAACCGAAGAAGCGTGTGTGCAGGAAGAACTTGAAATTGATAGTGATCGTTTAACTATTGAAAAGGAAAAACCAAAACGCCGATCACTATGTAAGTGCTTAAAAAGATTTTTCAGGTGCATATTTTGTTGTGGCTCATAGTTTAAGCTTTTCGCGTTGTTAAATACTTAATTTAATAAACGAACCAATGAAATACTTTGGCGACCATGTACATAGAATACATTATTTTAAAAATAATCAGCTTATATAAAATTAGTATATTTTTGTTTTGTGCATCAGAAGTATATAGTTTATTATAATATAACAAGCAAACAATAAAAAAAAAACTGCAGAGCGGGTTCACGACTACTTTCTTACTTATTTTTTTAAGATTTACGTATCATAGATTAAATATAGTAATGTGATTCTATGTACGTAGGTATAAATGTTTAATATTTATTCGTAAATTATGTTGTCATGGTTATTTTGAATATAGAATAAATAATTCACTAGCGTGGACAAAATATAATATTTTGATACTTATTTTTAAAAATTGGATTAAGAATACGTATACTATAATATCGTAACACTACCATTTCATATATACAACCGCCACGTTTGATGTGTTCATTTATTTTATGTCAACACAGTCAAACATAATATTACGGTCTGATATTGAGTTCGATGCATATAATGTTATAAAGTTATGGACATATAATATATATACATATATACGTTATATTAGACATATAATCATATTTATAATAACCTAAGTATCAAATAGATATAATGGCATCTATACAGTGTCAGTCTCTGTCTCTTATACTGGCTATACTGGTATAAAAATAATGTTTGAGTCAACTGCAATCTTTGAAAACAAATCGAAGTGTTCGTGTATATAGTTTTATTCTGTTTTATGTTTCAATGACGTCTTCTTAAAGTCATACCGTTATAAATAATATATACTATACGTGACACGTTTAAAACGTATATTTTTTTAAGTTCTACTATATAACGGCTGCCGAACGACAGACTGTAAGCGCATATAGGCGTTTATTGTTTTTGCCACTAAAACAATAAGGATCTAATAATATTCTATACGTGTATATAATATTAACTGTGATGCATTTTAATATATAATGTATACCGTGGTTGTGAAAAGGCCGACTATGAAAACACTATGTGGAATAATGTTATTACGACGATAGATCCTATGGACGCCTGGTGCGGCGGAAACGCGCCTTAATCACCATAATTTGTTAATAAAGGATACCTGGTAGCTGTATATAGTAAACTTATAGTGGGGTATGCTAGGGGTAGAAGATATGTCGGAGGAAACGCGGGTCACCGACGTCAACGCCTCCCCCGGCACATAGCGGCGTCACCCGGCACGAAGTCAAGGTAGAAACGCATCTCTTTATATATACCTACCTACGCTTATTTCTAAATACGCATAGAAGAAACCTTCTGTTGTAATATTGTCGTGGCCAAATACGCTAATTAAAACGTTCAGTGTCCTCTCATTTCAAGCGTACATAGCAAAGTTAAAACCATAGTAGTACCTATTAGTGGAAGTCATAATCGTTAAGTATTTAAACGCTTTTTATCATTACGAAATAAAAAAAAAAACCAAGTATACTATCATGGTAAATCTTATATGAATTGGTTTCTTGACGTTGTCTTTAAAAATTAAAAGACCTAGTTTTATAGAAATAAAATTGCAAAACTATACATATAGTTTTTTGTACATACTAAAGAAATAATAGCCGTTTATTTGTAATATACCTACCTAGTATCTATTTTAAATAAAATGTTATTTGAATATCACATTTAAAAATGGACATTTCATTTTATTTATATTGCATGTTGTGCTGTTTAAATTTCATGATATTTATTTAAGTTTTGAACCATAGTAAAATTCGATTATTTCTGAAAAGTCAGATTATCTATTATATAATTTCGTAATCACGCCATAACTAACAACATCAATACAATTTTAATTTTCATATTTATTAACATTTCGTTAACATTTTCTTCATTAATTGTTTTAGAAAACACCGGTGAATGATCCTTTTAACAATATTGCTACTCACAAAACATTGTCCTCACGTTTTAATTTATTTTTTGACACAAAAAATTCCGTCAGCCATACCTCACGAACAATATAATATTTTGTATATTTCTATTGGATATATGAATAATAAAATGTACCTGCAATCAGAGCCAAACACAGCACGAAACACCACTTTGATAACAATGAATCCATCATGGTCTAGCTATATTCTCCTTCTCCTTCTATTCTGCTTCTGAAATGAATGCACAAATTGAAATCAAATTAATTAACTGTATCTTGGATTCTGAATTACACGTAAGTAGTAGTTTAGAATCCCTTTTTTGACCTTTCTATGGGTTGTATAGGCTTATCTTAAACACCCACACGTATAGTTGGCGATGTTTAATACTTTGGTCCATGTATGTGAACTTGTGTACTCATGCGTTTCACTAAGTACTGTGGTATCTATTAAGTATACCTATAGATAAAGTGAAATTGCCTGCATAATTATATTATTTGTTAGTTATTCTTATCGAGATTTTCAGTAAATATTCATCATATTAAATACAATTTTTAAAATAATTATAATTAAAACTTAAGTATTTATACATTACACACTTATTTTCTTTAAAAATTGTACTAGGCTTAATAACAAATTAATTTATTATACTAACTTATTATATATTATATTATATTAATATTTTAATATAAAATATTAAGCCATTATTAATTTTAATAAGTATTTCATTAATTTATCATCTATGTTAAAATATATTTTTTTTTAAAACAATTATTTTTCAAGTTGACATAGGATATTCATAAAATCAATTCAAGCTATAACCTTAAATTTTTAAATATATTTATGATGACATAAATACCCAATAAACCCTTAATTTAAACACATACAAGTGCAAAATAGAGAAACTAAAATACTAAATATGAATTTTTTTATACATAGTAACTATGCATTGTTCGTCATAAGTATAATATATAATAATTAATAAATGTAAAAATGACGGATTTTAATTCGTATAAAATTAAGTCAATTTTATGATGATTCGTGAAATACACGAACAAAACTGACTTTGATCAACACAAAAACATCACATCGAAGTGTGCATAAATAACGTTCAATCTTTTGGGAATAAAAGTGTAGGCACATTCTATCTTAAAAAAAAAAGTTCGAAACTCACTACGTACAATCCAATAATCTAGGATTAAAAATATGCAACAAAACTACATTTTTATATTTTGAAATTATTTATGCTATTTACATTTTACAAATGTAAAAATTTAAATTTGTTTTCAAAATACTTATTCGTGGTACTATATATTTTCTTTATATTCATAGACTTTGAATAAAATATCACAATCAAAATAAACTAAAATTGCATTATATTTTGGCATTGCATTTTTTGTAAATAGTTATTTTTAATTAACGTTATAAAAGTATTTTATAAAATGAAAAATAGTTCAAAAAACGATTTTACAATATGTTTACTTACAGTAAATAACAAAACAACGTGTCGTTTATTTTTACTAAATATTTTAAAAACATAAAATAATAATATAAAATCAATAAAATATTAATAGAGTAGATTAGCTATTTGTTATGTTTAAACTATATAAATAATTTATTATTGGTGTATATTCTTATTTCTAATAAAATAAAGTTAAAATAAGTTATTATTTTGTTAAATTAAAAATAATCATATAAAATTGTTGAAAAATTATATTAATTTACCTCATAGCATTAAATAACACACCAATACACCACTATTATAATATACTCAAGTAGGTACCTAAGTAGTTATAAATATTAAATATATATAAATAAAATTATTTGAATTGACAACTACTGGTTTGGTAAGTCATACACATAAAATATTATTCATGTAAATCACACTTCATTTAAATATATACCTCAAGTGATTGGCTAAATTTCATTTTTATGTGTAGAAATGACATTTAACTAAAACATATTATTAAACATTAAATCCTTCCGGATGGCGAATACCCAATTATCATTAATTCCGGGTAATCATCAGGAATTATATTAACATACAACACGTCATATGTTCCATTATATCGTTCCGTGCATTTTGTAGATAGTATATACACTTCCTAATCAACAGCTTTTATTATTACACATATTCACTAAAATCGATACACAAATAAAGGCTACAGGTGAGGTTACAAATGTTTGTATAATTTATTTTTATCGCAGAGATGTAAATGCCTAATAATAATACTAAGAACATGAGTACAGGACAATTTTTTCCAAAAATATTGGTGATCAACTGATAATATTAAATTCCATGGGGTTTTATATACAAATATAATAAAAAAATTTAAATATTAAAAACCATAATTATCTATAACTCCTATTTGTGAACATTATATACGAGTATGTATTATTATAATAGGTAACTAGATTTTTCAGTATAACATTGTATTAAAATTTTTAATTTTTTCTTGCAAATTGGATATTACCTATATAGGTATTATCAAGCACGTAATTTTGATGGAAGAAATAAAAATGCGTACTTGTGTTTCTAACTTTTTATGATGTTTATATTATTACCAATAAGAATAAATCATAATATTTATATAATTTCTGAACTTAAATTATTAGTTGTCTTATAAAAATTCAGATTTTAAAATTTTTTTTCTACAAAATATTACAACAATGTGATTAAGTTATTAGATCATAAACTTAAGACAAGATTTGAATATTAATAAATAAAAGTATGCGAAAATTCAAGTATATCATCAGCGCTAAATTATCTTTTCCATTCGCATTAAAAAAAAAATTAATAATAATAATAATAACAATAGCAGATTTACAGTCTTCGTGAAGTATTTGTTTTAGTGTAACGTAAAATACGATAAAAATCCGATGCAATCTAAAAAAGAAAAATGTTTTTTATGATACCATTGTCCAATACATTATTAAAAATAAATGTTGAAAAAAATGTTTACTTTTATGTCGTTATCACAGTATATTAATTCATTTTTTCTATATAAAAAAAAGTAGTTAAACAATATAGTACACTATTATTATACCAAGGATGCAATTGATTCTTATTAAAAAAAAATTGTATTATATAAAAAGTGTTCCTATTAGATGCAACAAAGAATATTTTAAAATATTGTCCTTATAATATATATATTACATTAAATTTTATTAAATATTGAAGGAAAAAATAAGGGCAAGCATCAAACATATTTCGTTAATCACTGTATATAAAGTGTATCATGATAATTTGAACATTTTAAATTGAAATGAAATTTTAATATTTGAGCCATAAAATATTCTAGTCTATGCTATTTTTTTTTTTTTTTTAATTTGCCGAATAAATAATAATTAATTAGTACATTTCAAAAATGTCAAGTTTATTATTCAACTTCCAAATATTTAGTTTATTTTAAGTTAAATAAAGTAAAAATATAAAGTTATATTAAGTTATAAGCATAATAAATTATTTAAGTTAATAAGTTACTGGTGTGTACGCATTATTTTCCTAAAGAAGCGGAGTTCAATTAAAACTAAGGACAATCATACAAGCCGCACGCACAACCCCGTCATCATACTTATCTGTTTGTAGATTTAGGTGCAAAAACAAAGTAAAGACGATGAAGTGTACCTATACCTTTGAAGGTCTGGATGTGGAAATACACTTACTAATTTTATGATTTGTTAATCACTAAAATAACAAAAAAAATAAAAGAATGAAAATTATTTTAAGTTTTATAAATGCAATATAAATATGATCAAACCTTACATTCATTTTTACTCTCATAATAACATTATAATAATTTAATTCATTGTATAAAGTAAAAAGTAGGTAATGTAAAGAAATAACAAAGAGCATAATATCATTATACCTCTTTTTTTATTTTCACTTACATACACAATATTATGTATGATATTTATTATTCAGGAATTCAAATGTATTATTATAAATATAATTACAATAATTTTCTGCATATTTCTCTTGCTGATGTGTTTGATTTAGTGGTTAATAATTCATATTGTGTAATAATAGTTTTGAAAATAATTGCCTTAAAATATGCTTGTATGTTTGAATAAACACAGATTATGTGCTAAAAATGTATGACTATTAATTAATTCTTTTAAATACTACTCGTTTTTATTTAAAATAATTTTATATTAATATAAATATACATATTATACATATTATTATCATAATATCCTAGTATATTAATTTGATATTCTGAAACAGAATATTTTTCTGTGAATAATAATTATGTTATATTTTAAAAATCTAATTTAAAAAAGTTTTTATTAGTTATACATTTTTGAAGTTTATATAAACTTTTCAAAAATGTTATTTTGTTAGGACATCAAATTCAATAAAAATAATAATTCCTAAAACATTCATACTTTTTTACTTTTTGAGATGATCAATGTTTATAGTTTTAAAAAAATGAATTTTTTATATTATGAAGCTAAAATAAAATTTGAATATAGTGAATATATTTTAATCATTAGATTAAAATGATGCCATAATTAATTTTTTGTGTTGAGATTGATCCAATCTTCCAAGAGTATAATTTATAGCGTCCATCAGAACCAATTTTGCTGCATGTTTGCTTTTAAGATTTTAAAGAAGTTATAAGTATTTTAAGATTGTAATATTTTGTATGTGTATTCATAGATTACACTAGTTTAAAAATTAAAGTATAGTAGAATAAGCCACTTTCTATGATGTACGTTGGTAAGACGGATAATAAAATGTAGGTGTGATTTGTATATTATATTTCTAACTGTAAACATCGCAAGTTAGTCTTATTAAAAATATTATTTAATTTTCACTTGACAGCCATCACAAATAAAAAAAAAAAACATTTTATAAATTATTATTTGTTTTTTCTCATTATTATCAAATTCACTACATTCATTAGGAAATGGATTGTTGTGCTTTTTCCACTTTTAACTAAAATTATATTTCCCAACGGTCCAATAAAAGATTGTTTGATTTTACCCAGACGCCTATAATAGTCACTCATATATTATATAGTTGTATTCTGAATTTGATTTGGATTTTGCTAATTTATTATTCTGAAAAATAGTGTTAGTCACCACAGTCGCCATGTTGTAGCCGTCCAATAAGAGTCAACATCAATAAACAACATTTTTGTTTTCCAAATATTTTTAATAGAACATTAAAATATACGTTTGGAAATATATCTTTGATATGCCTGATCTTATTTCGTACTTATGACATAAATAAAACTTGTCACTACTAAAATAGTAAAAATATAATTTTACAAATTATTCTTAAGTTGGCACTTAACATAAAATTACGAGATATACTATTCTGTATCATTCTTATGCCTATTAAAAGTCAACATGATCATTGATTATATTTCTTCAAGGTCCAATATGGTTTTTATATAGTTTTTTAAGCTAACAATTAAATATATAAATACATATATGTATGTATATAAAATATAATCAATGAATAGTTTTAATCATCAATAAATATTAAAATGCATGTGAATATGTTTTAATTTTAAAATTTCCAAAATTATTCTGATAGCATTTATCTATTTAATATTACGATATCCTAAAAAATATTTATTTAAAAAATAATTAACGATATAATATGTTTATTATTAATTATTATATATACATTATAGATATCTATATAAAAATTTTGTGAAAAATGTATAGAAATTTATCAATTGAGAACGGCTAGGCCAATTTGACTCAATTTTTTTTTTCAGTTGTTCGTAATTGCCAAGAGAAGGTTTCAGCAAAATAAAAATTTTGAAAAAACTAAATTTTGTAGGTGCTAAAACAGGAGTTTTGAGATGTACGATGTATATTTTTATTTATGGATGTTTGCTTTTGGTATTTAATAATAATTAGCTGTAATAATAAAGTGGTGAATATATCGACACATTAGTTAGGCCAACTTATACCAACTATTTATAAAACCACGATATGGCACATTATTGTATCTAATCCACCGTAAAAAAAAAAAAATTAATTTAACATTGAAACTTAAGGGTTAGAAATTATAAACGTACGTACACACTACACATCTAGCGGGGTCTGGAATCCATCACAAGTGGATTGACTACCTGATAGTATACTACTCACATAATCATATGAGAGTCTCACTGGTAGCGTCAATCGGAATGGCTATAAAATAACCTGAATAACTTACTGACTGATAAACATAAAGCCTGAACAATGATAGATCGAAGCTTCCAATTTATACGATACATTTGTATCACAAATTTAATGTGGAATAAGAAATCATTTTACAAAATTCACATTTTAAAGTGGTGCTTGCACTAGTTTTTTGAGATTCAAAATGATCAATGAAAATGTTTAAGTTTAGAACACCGTTAAACCGAATAACAAATTTAAAAAAGTTAACTGGCATCTGTCACCCGTTCTTTTTTCACTATTTGTTAATGACATCAAAAATGTGATATAGCACAGTGAACTACTGTTGTTTGCTGATGATATTAAACTATTTCTCCGTATTGACAACGCTGAATTGATTGTAAATTCTTACAACATGATCTTGATGCTGTCGCTCTTTGGGCCCGGGGACTAGGCATGGAGCTTAGTATCACTAAATGTCATACTATGACCTACACCCGTTCCAATGAGCACGTCATGTTTGCACACACTATCAATAGCATTGCGCTTAAACAGCCAGATGACTGTGTTATGGACCTTGGTATAACCTTTGATCGTTCGCTTACTTTTCGTACCCATATTGAGAAAATTACTTGTAAGGCTTTGAAACTTCTCGGTTTTGTGAGAAGAATTTCGGCTGAATTTAAATTATCCAGCTCTCTTAAGACATTATATTGCTCTTTTGTTCGATCAGTGTTGGAGTATGGGATAATTATTTGGGATCCGTGCACATTCGATGGTAGTAGTCAACTGGAAATAGTTCAGCGTAAATTTTTGAAATTTGCCGCTTCCGCATTACCCATTGAGTGCGCTCCTCATGAATATCAACCTGTGCTGCAGTGCCTCCATTTGTCTACCCTGTATGACAGGAGGGAACAGGCTAATCTTAAGTTTCTTTCTAAACTTATAAATGGTGAAGTCGATTCCCCTGCCCTACTGTCTAAACTTCATTTCAGAGTTCCGAGTTTCTTTTCCAGATACTCTTTTCCTTTCCGAATTCCATTTAGTCGCAGTAGCTACCTATCTAATCGTCCTATAGTCCGTATGATGAAACTAGCCAACGAGGACCCACTGTTCCTTAGTACATAGCTTTAAATAATTATCTGTTCGTTATTTATATATTTTTTGTAATTTTTGTTATTTATATAACTTTCGTTTAATTATTATGTACACTACACAATATAATTGGGCTCGTACCGTATTAAATAAATATTATGGAATTAGTATTTTTAACTGGCAACAAAATGCACGGGGTCAGCTAGGTATATGTATATATATATATATATATATATATATAAATATATGAAAATTGTGATGATAGTTACAAATAATTTAAGTATTTTTTTTTTTTTATGCACTTATTAAGTTATATTTATACAACCTATATATTATTATTAAATATGTGTTTGACGATCATTAAATATTTATCACGTTGTCTTAAGATAATATCGTAGTTTTAACAATCAATGATAACTACTTACTAAGTCTGTTTATATGATTAAAGGATTCGATAGCTAATAATAAACTTTTTGGTGGTCTTTTAATGTTAGTAAACTTTATCGAGATAGATCAATATAAGTACAACAAATTATCTAATAAAATACTGTTAAACAGTATTTTAACTAAGTCAAAAATTGTTAAAACTAAGTTGTTAAGACAAGTTATTTTCTATTATGGTATTCCAAACCAAACATACATTTTGTGAATTTTTCTTATCTTATTTAATCTGCGATGCAAGAAGAATACATTATACTATCTAACGAAATTAAATTGAAAAATGCAGTTTTCTAGAACACTTGACTGTACATTATTCAAGTCTTAATTGTTTTATTGTTTTTGTAAATAGTACATGTATATTTATACATAATATTAAATAAGTTTTACTAATTTATAACAATAAAAATTAGATAGTATAAAAATATATTATTATATAACATTAATGCCAAATTAAATCAACCTAATAACCTAATAGCAGAAATGATTACTTTATTAATTTTTCATGCTTATTATAGTTTATATTAGTCATGTTAGTGAATTTACTGTAAAATGTATTATTTTGTTTTTAGTATTTTATTAGAATTTTAATTGCTTGATTTGATTATATTTAGTGGTTTGTATTTTTTTTTTTATGTCTTTTGATTGTATGAAATTCAGTTTCGTATAACCAAATAGTATTTAAAAGTAAACCTTCTAAAGCCTTTTCAGGACCATAAATTATTTGAATATTTTAAAAGTGTAATAATAATTAATCATTAGTTGATACTTAATTAAAACTTAAGTTGTTTTTCTATGTCATATAATCAATTTAAATTCTGTAATCTTGATTCAATTTCGATCTTAACATTTTAAGTAAATAGCTTTTAATTGTTTAAAAATCATATTTAAAATATTAAACCTTTCTTATAGATAATTTAAGAGATACTTTATTTATCCGACGAAGGCAAAAAGAAAATTTATTACATTAAATATCTTATAAGCTTTAGGTTTAATTTAAATCAAGTGGTAATTAAATAAATAAAACTATGATATTCTTGTAGAATTATAAACGGAAATTTGAAGAACACTTCAAGTTTTCACAATTTCAAACGAATAATAATGATTAGAATAAACAACATATTTTAACACATTAATTCGATTTTTATTTTATTTTTATAAAAGAATTACTCAATCATTATTAAATCTGATCACTTCTTATGCATTGAAAAAAAATATTCTATAACCAGCCGAATGGTTTGTAATCTAATAATGTATGAAGCACTCACTATTTAAAATTAATTCCTACCTCTTTTTTTTATATACATGTATAATATACATACATTTCGTATACTTATTTCCGTTTCACTGATTGGCTGTCAAATGGAATTTGTTTGAAACGTGAGTATTTTTTGAACCAGCTATATAAACGTATTGTATACTAAAGTGAAAGAATTTTATAGCCATTTAATAAAAGTTAATTCAATATTTACATTTACGTAGTCAAATTTTGCATTATTGGATATGGTTGTACACTTTTAACGGTAGTATTTTAAGAAATTATTTAAATTATTTCCTCTAATCAAAATTTAATTTATTCCGCAAAATTAGTACTAAAAGTTTAATTGTAGTTAGATGTATTTAATTTATAGTGTGTACCTAAACACAAAAACGGATTAACATAAGAAATACCATGTCTCTTATAACCAGTCAGGAATCTTATTATTTCGTTAAAAGTAATAATTGTACTTCGTAGTTTTCGTGAATTGTAGAATCAGAGATACGATCATTTAAACACGATCAATTGTTTTTCATAGAGACTGGAAAAGGAACTCATTGTATTGTAAGTACTATGAGATGCATTCTAGTAAAAATAGCAGTACGAGAGATGTAACAAAACAAACAAAAAAAATAGTACAAACATTTCTTCTTTTTATCCTGGACTCTGTGTTTATGGTGTATTTCAAGCTTTATAAAAAGACAGAACCAATTTGTCGTCACATTCCACTCACTCTGCGAAATTATGTTTTGACAGTTTACATACCTACACGGCAATTCTATAATAAAAATGTATTTTTAATAACTTTTTAAAAGCTCAATTTCGCGACCATCACTCTATAAATCATATTCAATTGAACGTATAAAAAGCTAAATTCAGTAAATTAATTAACTAACACCGCCGTTCAACATTCTACCATCCATATATTTTTGAAAACTAAAAATAAACAATTGCTTTAATTCATTGAACTCTTTGAATAATATTCGTCATGAAAATACAATGTAGTCATGCTAGCTTATAATAATAAAGACCTTTTTTAAGTGTGCATAAATAAATACATATAAATTAATAATTATTACATGATACAAAATTTAACGAAATATGTTCTCGCAAATTTAAATATTCTTTAGATATTAATGAATATATATTTTTAAAGTATACGTGACGTAAATACATATCCACGATATTACGACATAATTATTACTTCATTTAAATAATAAGTGTATAAAATATTATGGTTTATAATATATTGACTATCACAATAAGCTCATTAGGTTTCATTTAATATATTATTTTAGAGCACTATAACTATAAATACTTATGGGAATTCAATACTAATAAAACACACAATATTATTTTTCATAAAAAAAAATTATGTTCTTGTATCATATTAATAACATACAATAATATATATATATATACACACATAATACATATATATATTTATATATTATGTTTAAATTATGTTAAGATAAAACTTTAAAAAAATATTAATTTAAATACAACTAAACTTATTTTATTTAAGATAAAAATTATCAAATGTTGAAAATATTATTTATTTTGTAAAATTCTGTCTGAAAAGCATGTCTAAATCGGATAAAAAAAAAAACAAAACAAAATTAATAGTCAGAACTTAAATATATGTAAAAAAAAAATAATTCTTTTAAAATAGAACAACCAAATACCTATAAATTAAATAAAAAAATTTTATTTTATCGAAACTTCTTTTCTAGTTTTAATTTAAAATACCATGTACAAATAAATTTATTAAGTTTTTAATAAATATTACAACAACTTTATTTGGTCATAAAATATGCTTAATTTTATGTTATTTAATATGCACCTAAAACTGTATGTTTTCTAAATAAAATTTTTAACATTTAATAATAAATAGGTAGGTATATTATTATTTTTATGACAACTTAGTTTATCGTATCAACTTGAATTATCGGATATTTAAACATATTTTAATGGTTATAAAAAAATATTTGAAACTAAACACCAATAATCTGATTTAATAGATATAAAACAAAAAACTCATCACCCAAATAAATAAAATATAACTTCGGTTATTTAATAAGTAATTACTTTTTATTATAATTTATATTTTAGTTAAAAATGTAAACACTTATCTTTAATGTAAACCGAAACGCTTACAAGTTAATTATATTTTTCCTTTATTTACTTTATTACTCATTACATACACAATTATGAAAATAAATTTCATATTATTATGCTCCCACGTGTTTTACAAACTAACATAATAAAAATAATATGTTTATTTTTATTTCGTCAAAACTACCTTTATACATATTTAACAGTGTATAATGTATGATAAACTATTAAATAATATTTTTAGCAACTGTATGGTTTAGAACGTCATGATTAACTACATTATTTTGTCAATACTTTTAATTTTATTAAAAACGTTATTTTATTGACTTATAATACACAAATTGAAGAAAAACGAGTAATTTCATTGGGTGAATAAACAAAAGAAGATGAAATAACTTTAAACATTTTTTTTAACACCTTCAACATATAAATAAAATAGTAAATAAAATAATTTAATAAGGACTGGGAATATTGTTTTAACCAAACCATTTAATTTCCCATGTAAAATCAAATTATACATACATATATATAAAAGCACTGCCGTAACCAAAATACATCTCAAAGAAAATCATATATTATATTATATGAAAAAAAAAGTTATTTTAAAATCTTAGTTCATTAAAACAGTATTACAAGAATAATGGTATGGAATTAATGTGTCTTTAGGGTGTGCTTGGATAACAGAAATGATGAATCATAAGACTTTTAATGAATGCTCAAATATTATATTCGCTGGAAACATTGTTGGTACCTGAATATGCTAAATGTGAAAACGTATATTGTTTCTGGTATAAACCAAACTAATATATCTTTATTATATTGAATTACGGGTATTAAATGTAATACAATGCGTTGTGCAATTAACACATTTTTGTATTTATTTTAAAAACACTCAAATCTCTAAAATAACAAAAAATTATTCTCAAACTAGATTTTTCTTTTATTGCTTACGAATAAAAAATATCAGATTAATACATCTCGTTTACGATCTATAAACGTTCTGAAATTACAGTAATTTTATCATAAATAAATGTTAATATAAGTACATTAAAATATTAAATTATCTATAAAACATTATGTTGTTTGATTTTGTGAAGTCGCATGCATTTGAAATAGTTTCTCGTTATAGTGCACTATTATGTTATTGTTTTTAATATTATAATTGGATTAATTTTCTGTTCATTTAACAAAATATTGTTCTTATTATCAGATTAAGTTTTCCGCTTGATTATACGACGAAATCAAATTATAACAGTAACGTTTGGAGCGGAAATGTTGATACGACCATATTATAGAGTGACCTCAAGGTAAGACCATAATATACTCGCCACATATTTCTGGCGGTATTCCTGCTTGCGACATGATTTCAGTGTTGTGTGATAACGACCATACGACGCATCGACGTGGAAAACGCCATTAACAGACGTTAACCCTTAAATCGGAAATATCACCAAACACGATTTTCGCGGAAAAAAAATAGAGAAAGAAAATAAAACGCAATAAGCACATGTAACACATAATATAATAATATACGACCTCGAGTAGGTATACGCGACACGCTGCTTAAATGGAAAATACGAAATACCGATAGCTTTTTTTTCTTCCCTGTAGTGTACCTGCGTATAATGACGTAAGGCAATTATTTCGAACGAAATACGGTAATACCTATAGTCTCAAAGATCCGAAGACAAATTTTTTCGGACATTCACGCCAAAGTTGAAATAACTCCATAATAGTAATAATATTATTATATCCGTATTATACCTCTATATACCTGCTATTGATACGTCAAAATCAAATTTTTTTTTCTTTTCCTCATGAGCCACGTACATATCATTCCGAAATTCGAGTATCATCAATATTGTTGTGTATATAGTGTACACGCATACGATACAGTCATATTATTATCGTATATAATAGAAATAAACGAGAAATCAATGCGGCCCATAGATTGACGCTTTGTCACGCTCCGGCCTCCGGCAGTATCATTACGTTTTCTGAAACCACCATTTTTCTCAACGACCATTCTGCGTGGGTACCACCGTAAACTGTTCCATTTTCATCCGAATCAATAATAGCGTGAAGATTAATAGCGTTGGTGAAAATTATTACAGTAGGTACTTGGATATATTTTTCATTTTCATGCCAACACACACACACCCGCCAGCGAGCGCGTGAATGTTGCAAACACCCCCGACGTCATTGCTAATGTAACTCGTTGTTCGCTGTGGATATCTAACCGACGATAATAAGTGCGTTGTCTCGCCATTCTTTAATTTAGTGGTTATATTATTAACTTGAAGTATTGCATTCATACAAGTGAACGGGTGAACACATTGCCTAGGGTCGAAAACTTAACTGTTGCAAAATAAATACATTCGATGTTCCGCGAGTCCTCGACCAATAAATAATAATACGCAATCTTTAAACGATCGCTTACGGGACGTTAATGCATTAATAAATAAATTATAATACCCACTTATATTCTCAATATATCAAATTTGAATAATAAAACTTGAAAAGTCTCTGTGTTTGAATAAACAACTTGTATAATAAATACTACACGAGTAGTTGATAGATCTTAAAATAAAATAATTTTTTTTTCTCCAAATATATCTATTTATATTATTTGTATTTAATTACTTAATCCAGTTTTAATACTTAAGAAAAATACAAAATTAATCATATAAATTGATAGTTTTAGAAAATAAACTGATTTTTCAACTAGTTTATTATTAGTAAAATAATAATTATCAAATAATGAATATTATAATAAAACACTATTTATGAAAGTCATGCGAATAAATAATAATATCTTAGGTTTACAGTAAGTATAAAATACATATATTACCTATATAATTATAATAAATTATAAATATATATATTTATATGCAAATTGTAATTATTACAATGTTTGGTGTTTTTAATCGGATAGTAACATAATCACATTATCGATCAAAACCAGGTGAAAGGCCAATGACTCAGGGATTTTATTGATTTTAAAAAAACATAGTAGGTAGTACTACAAATAATTAATTACACTCCAATATAAAACAATTAATGGATAATAAATAATGTCAAATTATCAATGACTTCAAAAATATGAGTCGTGAAAAAAAAAGTTACGATCATTTGTCTTAAAATTGATAATATTTGATTGATAAAACTACTTTGTAAATTATTTTTATTTTATATCATGACCATTTGAATGAATAATTTTTTGTGTAAGAGAAGAATTAAATTATAATTCAAGTTTTGAATAAAAGTGGGAATGAAATAAACAACGATCTTAAAATAAAATTTCTGATATAAATAATGTATAAATAGCTTATAAAATATAATTAATGTTATATTGTTATGGATTTACTTATTTCTGAAGTTCCTGCTTCAAAATTAATGAATCTAAAAATATTATTTTATAATAATTAAAATAATAACGTTTTTATCTTAAAATACAAATAATTTCCGAAAAATACTGAACTAAATTTTAATTTACCTATAAAACTTAAATTTCATGGAATAAAATGATGTGATTTATTTTGTGTGAATATATATATATATATATATATATATATATTATATATATTCTAGAGCATTTATAATGAATAATATTAAAGTTAATACTGAAAGGTTTTAGATGAAAATAAAACATTTTCTATGAATTATAGAAAAAAATTTAAAATTTAAATACAATTGAATTATATATTGAATACTTGACAAATTAAATCATTATCACAACATTTTTACAATCAAACTTCTATTACTAATTTCTTTGTACTAATATTAAATTTTAAAATTTTAAAAGTAGAGGTATATTAATGTACACAATATAGTGCACATAATATTATTATAACTACGTATATTAATTTATGAAGTATTTTTCTTAATATTGTTTATGAAAAAAAAAAAGTATAAACAAATTATTGCATGTGATTTACAATTGTAATGGCGTAATGGTGATTATGTCTAACGTATAGTAATATTTAAATATTGTTTATTATGAATTATTGAATAGAGAATAATAAAATAAATTAGAGTGTCACTACCAACAATGTTTGTTCTATAGCCAAAATAACAAAGTCTTTATTAACACATAAAAGGAAAAAATGTCTAGCAAAGGGTGGAAATAAATTAGATTTCACTCCCAGTTCTAGCCTCCAAAACATTGGTTGCTTGCCAAAATCCATCTGAATCAATTGACCCGGTGTACTTCATCAGTCTTCAAAATCGTACTTATGAAATGTTTTCTAGTTATCTTGTTAGAATTCCCGACAGTGCATGAACTATTTTTTTCAGTTTTTTTTTTTTCATTTTTCTCTAATTTTTTTCTCAATGGGCTACTTGACGCACCCGACATATTATCAAATATATCCTTCAGAGTACCTTCACATAATACCTACAACCAAGGACAGTTTTATATACCTGCACACTCTACAACATACGACCATAACAACCCGATCCACCGCATGCTCTGATCTTTCCAATTTTTAATTCCACTCCAATATTTTTTTGTTTTTACTATGTACTATTATATATTTATGTCCCAATATTTAACCATACATATTGTCATGTTATAATGCCTCACGGTGAATATTCTGTAAAAAATAAATTTAATATAACATAAACCATTGTGTTTTACAACTACAGTATAATACTATGTCTCAACATGATAATTCAAAGCAACCCTCAGTTATCGTTAATTAGGTGCCATTATAACAATACTACAAAACGTCATAATTCAGTATTATAAGCATTAACATTATTAACATTAATTGTTTTTGCTAGAAATTGACTTCTCATTGTGCTCTTTAATATAATGTCAATAAATTCATAATGTTAAAGTGGTGATGATTTTCAAAGAATTTAATAGGCACAACTATGTTTCAAGAAAGAAACACATTTTTTTAAATATTTCTATTTATTACAATCTTTAAAAATATACGTTTTTATAAAATAGATTTGTGTATTTTTTTTTATATACATATATATTACTTAGTATTTTAATACATATTTATGATTAATAAGATTAATAATAAATCGATCATCACAATAATGTATCAACACAATTTTCTTGCAATGCATTTCATATAATATATACAATACACGATATACGGGTAGGTTATACACCAGGTATGAAATTATCAAAATCGTAAAATGAGCTCTAAATGTTATTTTAATTTGATTATTATTTATAGATCAAGTTAGAAATCATAAAGCTACTATTTTTTGGATATATGACCAAAAGATAAAATTATGCTGAATTTAGGTTAACATGGAATAGTTAAGAAAAATAAATAAAATTTCTAAATTATATAAATTAAATAATACAATACCAACAGGTATATAGGTATTGATATATTCACTGTAAAATTATTCAGTACTGAAAAAAAACTCGTTTTTAGTGTTTTTTTTTTTTTTTTTAAAAACAATGATTTCCCTTTTATAAATGAAAAAATCAAAAATTGATTACAATCTTTATAGAAAAAAGCATTACAATGTTTCCAAAAAATGTTTGTATAAATATCAAAGCACTACAGAAAAATAATTTTAAAAACTACTCGTATATTCGAGTAACTCAAACTTTACTCTAAACTATTATTTTAATACATTATACAATTTAAATTTTAAAACAATCCAACAGTAAAACTACTAAATTGGCATTTATTTTTTATATATTACAAATGGTTTTTATTAAGTGATTATAAACTTATGCCATGTAGATAAACATATACCAAAACAATTTAAATAATTTGAACTTATTATTAATATTTTTTGATAACTTTAATAATCTTATCATTTGTAAAATTTTATATTAATTTCACACAATTTAATTACGTTTTAAACAGTTATTGATTTTTTTTTTTTTTTTTTTTTATCAAGTACAGTTTTAATACTATTAAGAACTAATATTATATTTAAATAATAAGACAATAAATATTGAAATTATGGAATTCAAATAAAGATCATTTCGCATAAATAGTTTACCCTTTCGTCACAAATTATTTTTTTTAATAAAAAACTGTTTTGCTTTTTTCTTAAATAATACATGTAAGTTAATAAGTGCAGTGTAGTAATGAATTTATTTTATAAATTTGTTACCGAGTTATAAATATAACCTATAATGAAACTTTTTTTTTTATGTTGCATAATAAAAATTATAACTTAAGTACTAAAAATCAAGTTAAGTTAACAAAAATAAATTAAATATCAATAACCATGGCGTGCATGTGTGTATCAAATATATATTATAGTTTAATTAGTTATAGACTTAGTATACATTTCGATAAACATACTTTAGGCGTTTTATAGAGTGTAAACAAATGCTTTTATATCGTATTGTTGATATATTCATTCCCAAACAATCTTTATCAAAATCTAAATAACAAAGAAAAACTTGTATATTTATCAGACTTATAATAGTGGAAAGATAAATACTTAAGATCCTTAAAATAACATTATCATATTTCATTACACTTCATAATTTTCCAAAAATATAACAATAAATAGTTTCATAACAGATAACGGTTTCAAGCATTTTTTATAACCGTAAAATAGAGGTTATATAATTTAACAGCAAATTAAATATTTCTCAGAGGTACACTTACGTAGATTTTTAAGTACAATTCAATTCAGCCACTTAAAATCAGTATAATAAATACTACTATAATATGTAATTCAATTTTTAACTTTGTCTCTATATAAGTACGTAAATAATTATAATGGGCCTAACCATATTTAGACCAGTTAGAAAAAACATATTCAAAAAAAGATAATATAATATAGTTTAATTATTCATACCGGAAGTAATCATTTTGTTTTATTAAATATAGTATAACTTAAGTGTTTTATTGTTAATCGATTACTATTTTTGTCCATTTGTATTCTTTAAATCATTCTGTTTATAATAACTGTTATATCTTTACTAATCAATCTAAAAATAAAACATCTAATAAGGCACAAAAAAAATTATTAAAATAAACGTATATCAATTTAATTCTCAATTAGGGAAAATAATCCTATTGTAAAAAAAAATATAGACTAAGCCAACTAATTTATTTCTTGTAAACTATGGTATGGTTATGCTTTTGATTGATTATTTACAACATTTTTTATTATTAATTTATTTACAGTGACATCTGCTCATAGTATACTATACAACTTGTACAGTAAATTGTTTTGTTATTAATAACATTTAGCCATTTAAACATATTGTATATTTTATCTGGCTATCGACAGTAAAATTCGGCTCACTTCATCATATTGCATCTAAGAATGTTATATTGATTGTACGCTTGATAGACTAAATAATAATTTAAATTGTAATAATAACAAATGCAATTTTAATCTAAGAATGCAGTTAGTACTCGGTTATAGATCCAAAAAGGCGATAGTCTGTCGGAATGACGCATGCATGCAATATAGTTGCGGTAAAACAATCTTATGTTATCTCGAAATCAAATATGTATGAGCTTGTATTATTCATAACCATAGCTTTGGACGTTAACGACTTTGCATATTTATACGTAGCTTTACAGGTGTAATGATACTCGAAGGGAAGAGAGGAATTTCCTTTTTAGATGTAACCAACACATAATATAACATTTCACATATTTATTATTTTATCCATACATCGACATTTCGGACACTTTTTCAGACAATTTTCTAACTTTGATTGCGTGCATACGTCATAAAATTATACTTATTTACTTTGTACTATTATTATTTTAATTAAAATTTTTAGTTGTTATTTTTGCACAATAATTATTTAGCCGGTTAAAAACATTTAAATACTAAATTATTACTTTGGGTACCTAGCATGTAAATAAAAAAATAAAGAACAGTTTGTTTACTGTAAAAAAACTAGCATAATATAGTTTGAAACAATTATGAAAATAAAACACAATTAAAATAATGAATAGCTTTTTATTTTTCTATGAATAGGAAAAAAATTTCTAAACCTAAAATATTTTTAATAACTATTAGGTTTACTAATTTTTTACAGTCTAATACAATACATAGCTATAATTATTCATTATGGAATACATTTGAAGAAAAATTAAAATCTTCATACATGCAAGTCCCAAACTTATTATTACTAATTTAGGACTCATCATAGGAACTCTAAAGTATTGGTCTAATTATTCAAAATATATAATTTTATATTGAACAATTTTAATTTGTTGATTATTGAACAACGGACGGAAAAACTCAATATGAATATATCATATTTAATTAAACATTTTAGTTTTAATAATTACAAGAGGAAAGCATATTGTTTTAAAAAGCGGTAAAAAAATTGAATAGCTTTTAAAGACAGTGAATCCATCACAAACCCTATTTAAAAAACAATTTTACAAACTATACCAGCGTTGGCGTAAAACGCATTTGCCGACAGGCTTTTAAAGAGCATTTAAAATAGATATTTTTACACGGTGTTTTTTAAATTAGTTTACACTGTCAAATTTCATTACCGTTGCAAAACGCCAATGAAGAAGAAAGAGAATCAAAAAAAAAAAAAAAAAAATACCATATAACGCAAAAGAAATACGAAGTTCAGTGAAAAAATTTAAGGATATTATGAAATAAGTATAAATCGTTTCTTACCTATACACTTATTACATTTACGTTCATTGTTCATAAAATATTATACTGAGTATTGCGTAAAGGAAACAAAAACAAAAAAATTACATTACGATGACGTCAAAAACACTAAGATATAAGATAATGACATTTTTTTTTTTTTTTTTTTTTTAATGTAACACAGAAGAAGGGTATACTATTATTATTTATTCAGTCAGTATTATTACATATGACTATAATGTTATACATGTTATACACAAGTCAAAATGTTGACAAAAACAATGATACAATTTTTTCAATTCTGAAAATATAATGCATATTTGAATCACTCAAAAATTTCAAAGTAGGAACAAACAAAATACACTTAAAACAGTGTTATCATAAATGAAACGCATATTATATTATATTCGTCACGTCGTGTCATTTCACACTTATAAAAAGGTAGGTAAATGGGTACCGCTCTGCTGTGCATTAGGTGTCAGGTGGGTCAGTATTATAAGTGTGTTCAATTTGAATTCAATAATAATATATTATCGTATATGAAAAATGATTCTGAGCGAAAAACATCTATCAGCCTATATTACCAAGTGATATGTTTATTTGATATACCTGTTAAAGTCATTTATTTTAATTTTGGTATTATAGTAGAAGGATATTATTTTCTCCAAAAATATTGCATTTATTATAGTATTAGTATTCAATTATTATAATAGTATATATTTTATATTTATATCAACTTACATATACGAATAAATTTTGTGGGATCTTGTATTAAATTTTTAAAAATTTTAACTCATTAAGTTATTTTTGATCGACATAAATAAAAAAAAAAATTAAAAATTTTATCATAATATAGTCAAAATGTTATAATATATATTATATTTGGTGAAAATTACAAGAATCTACTTATTTATAATTATTTTTATTTTAAATACAATCAACTATGAATAGTTATTAGGTACTGATGAGTTTCAAATATTGTAAACGTTTGCACTTGAAATGCTCATAATTAATTTATTTTTTCGGCAGAATATTTTTTTTCATACATAAGTGAAAAACGAATACAGAACCTTGTATAAAATATTTAAATCATATAAAAACGAAAATTGTTATGAATTTCTAAAGAATGAATTTCTATCATTAAAAAGGTTTACTAATTTAGAAAAAAATAGTGTCAAAATTCTAACTAAACTCTTATAAAAAAATATATTATAATTAAAATATTATTTAATATTTTATTATATATATATATTTTATATTTTTTAATAGATAAATTAACAAACTACTACGAGAAGCTTTATATTCAAATTTCAAGCATTTCTGCTCAAAAAAAAAAAAATTTAATCTATATTTACAACAAAATAAAAAAAAAACTCTTATACTGATAAATAACTTAAAAAATATTACCAACATTCGGTGTAAATTTTAATTATCTAAGGTTATTAGTCTTCAAGTCACATAAGAAAAACAAATTAAATTTTGTCAAAAATTGGATTTGATTAACAATTACCATTTTTCCTTAATGTTTTGTTTGTTTTTCCAGATAATAAAAATAAATACTATTAATTTTTAAGTTTGACTTCTCGAATGTTTAAACTAGATCGAATATCCAAAACCTCACCGTTTTTGAAAACTAAAGTATTATCAATAACGTTTAGTATACGTCTTATCCACAAGAAAAAAAAAATACTATAAAATCAATACATTCATCGCTTCGCTCAGAATCTAAAAATGTATGTAATGAATGCAACTGTTGAATTCTAAATAAAATGAGAATGTTATATAAGTAGTCACCTGCATATTTATTTGTAAAATAACAGTTTACGCAAAATTTAACAATATTTTGTGAATATTCACTGTTCACACAATTAAAATTTCAATATTAACAAAGATTATTATTTAATAAAGCACCGATTTTATGTTGTATTTTATTGTGTAACCAATACAATCAATTTATTATAATCTAATTTATATATATAATAATCTTAATATTTTATTGTCAATGATTATACAATTTATACACCTATAAAACATCATTAGGAATGTATGAAAACAAATATGCTATAAATTTATAATTTTTATTCTTTAATTCCATTACCTGAAAAAGTCTAATGAAAATATATTAACGTGTCACGTAGGTAATAGTTTAGAATTCAATTTGTTTTTCATCGTTATTTTTTATTTAATAAAGAATATTATTTTATTTTTAGGTAATATTTATGCTTAAATATTATTTGGTACAATATAATGTGATAAATACAAATTAACAAACTTTTTTTGATAATTCTATGTTTTCTCTATTTTATACCACGGATATATTATTATTTATGTATTTTTAAATAAATAAATATTCCACCTACATTCGATTGAAATTAAAAACTATTTGAATAATAAATATCTTTGATTACTATTTAATACAATTAAAACGAACTATACGATGTACAAAATTGTTATCGAATCTTAAATGTTGATATAGACACACACTTCTTAATAATATGCAAAATCAAATCGACAAGGTAGTGGGTACAAGCATTCCCGTGGGCGTAGTGCATAAGTAAGCTATTTGAATCGATTCCTTTACATAAAATGTCTCTTAAGCCCTGGACAAATTTAAAAGCAAGTAAAATTACCTAACCTATCGACTTTCTTTCTTTCTTTATAAATACATATTAATATAGATTTGGTGTAATAGGTATTACATATTAACATAATATATAATTAATAATTAAATAATTGCACAGTTCAGTTACATTTACTAATAATAATTGTTAATTTACTCGTGTCTATGCTCTTTATCTAAATAAAAAGCTATAGATTTTACAATATCAATATCATGTAAAAAGCTTATACGGTAATAAAGTTCGTAATTTGTTATGTTTTGATCATTTAAGTTTAGGTAGCTAGATCAACGAAGTTAGGTAAAAATTAATGTAATATTATAATTAATATGTTAATTTAAATTCTGATGATGAAAGCAATTCGATATCTTCTAATGTGATTTTCACTATTATTGTTGATTTTTATCAATAATTTATGTCAAAATGTTTTTTAAGTTATGACATAAACTATTTTTGATACAATGTTTTAACACTAGGGTATAATGAGTATATATTTTATTGGATGCTCCGCTTTTGTTGTATTAGATGGTGAAAAAACAAATGTTATAGAATTGAAACTGTTTATTTTCAAATGTATAGAATAATTTTGTTCTAACGACATGGTCATTTTTTTTCCCAAAATAGGTATGCTATATTCAGTAGATAAATTATTTTACAACCGATAAAATATATAAATTGTTACCATATTTAGAAAAAAAAAATAGCGGGATACGTTAATAATTTTTATAAATTATTTAATTAAAATGTTATAGGTACAACATACTTAATTAAATTAAAACATTAAAGCAAACAAAGAACAAGATGTTTAATATTATTATATAATATATAATAACTTGCAAATAATAATACATTTATTATAAAATATTATTACATTAGAGGTATATTAAAAGTTTTTTTATTTACAAGTATATAAATATATTTAATTTTCTTGAAATTATTCAGATTATAGCCTTTTTGCATAATTATTTAGTAGGTACCTATATATTTCATGTTGTATAAAAATCGATTATTTTATCACTAACTAAGTAATGTTGAGTTTAAATAATACCCTTTTATTAGGTATAGGAAAGTGTATTATATATATATATATATATAATATATTAAATTTATCAAGTACAGCATTTTAATTTTTTTATCCGAGCTTAAGAAGGATAGTGCTTGAAGTTGAATTTACTTAAAAGATAAGTAGGTAATACATTTAATCTTCTTTATAGAGAAATATATACTTATTAATACAACTATTCCAATCAAAAATTATACAAAACCCTTAGTAAGTTAAAAAAAAATAGTCTCCTACTGAATGTATCACTCCATCAAAAAATTTTGTTTCAAGTGTAATATTTAAAATCATTACGATGCAATATAATAAAAGTGTTTATTTCCTGGTTTATACATTATATAGTATTCAAGTAATGAAATATGACAATTTATATACCACCTATTCAATATTCATATACATATATAATGCATATGAACTTATAAAAATAAATATATAATATTGATTATTTTAACTTCTGAGCTGAGCTACTGATATAATAATATACGTACCTATGCTTCCATTTATTGTATTTTTCTCTTTTTATTTATTGTCGTTATATAGATGTATAAAAAAGAGTTTTTAAATATTGTAATATACGTTTTTTTATTAAGAACAATAATTTAACTACAATAAATTATCTTATATACTTTATAAGTTAATTGAAATATTTTTAGTTATAGTTGTAATTATTTTCAAAAATAAACTGAAAAACATAAACATAATTGTATTCAATTCGATTATAGATGGTATTGAACTATATGTATAATCAATGATATAATATAGTATAATACCATAAGGTATAATTCTAACACATCCATTTATTATTTTAGTGGGAAATGCTAGTAACAAACAACAATAATGCTAGTAGTAAACATTAATTGAATATGCTCTTCTTGTTTTACAAAAGAGTGCGCAGTATTACGTATATAATGATACGTCTTGTACTTAACTTATATTTTTATGTCAAATATTTATTATACTACTATAGGTACTATACAAAACTGCGATAGATCTTATATTTATTTAAATCTTTTGATATAAACTAATACACCAAATAAAGAGTTTTATATTTCATTTATAAGTCTAAGTTTCATACTCTCAATATAACCATTTTTTCACGAAAAAATTTTTTTAAAAGATGTCTTCAAATACACATAATTAAAAATGAAAAGTTACGTAATATTTCAATATATTATTCTACAATTTTACATAGAGACTCAAATAATTCTTAGTTCTCTTATTTCAACTGAAAAATATTTATATCGGTCGTTTTGATTGTATCTTTTTTTTTACTGAAACAAATAGGTAAACTCAGTTTCATAATACATTTCTCAAAAATATAATATTAGTGGAATATTACTTTTTTCGTACATATTGTATAGGCTATAGAGCTTGTTAAACTTAAAAATTGCGATGCTACCTAAAAAATGTACATAAATACATTATCTAATTACTTGGTTCACAAAAGAAAAAAAAACAAAAAGTGACAATTATTTCGAAAAATCTTTCTTTTTTTTTTTCATCATTGTACTTCAAACAATTTTTATTTAACAATACATATCATTTTATATATAGTGAAATCATAAAGTTTTTCTCTTGATTCGTCAAAAGACATATTTTTATTAAACAAATAAGCAATATTTATTTTCCTAAAGATATGAATTTCGTAAAATGTTAACTGCGGTGTTTCAAAAACGTAACATTGAAATCACATATAAATCATATATAAAAAATTAGTAAAAGTTTAATGAATAGTTCTGTAAACTAAATGAATATTAGACATTATACCTTATTGTTACGTTACATTATGTCCCGCGAATATTATGGTACTGAATCAAAAAGTTTTAGTTAGATATGTGATCATTATTATTAATTAAAAAAAAGTTTCAATTTCGATATTTTAAATCACAGCTATGATAATCCATTATAATAATTTCATTTAAATTTCTTATTTTTTATTACAATATAGAGTTTTCAAATATTTACATAAATATGTTGTATTGTAATGTTATGTATACTGAATTTAATAGATTTTATTAATCAAATTTCTGAATAAAATAGTTAAAAATTAATTACTTTTATAATAATTGAAAACTTTATAGGTAAGGCTATCAATTTTTATATAAATTCTATACCATAATAATATACTTTTAAGAGTTTTTCATAAAATAATATTTTATTAAAGTAATAAAACATCACTTTTACATATCACCATACAACTGAAAATTAAAAATATATATAATATATTTTATAATTGTATTAAAATGCTATTATCAAAACATTTTACATATTAAAACTTGCAATCATATCATTCAAATATTATTATTATCAGAAAATATTTTCTAAAAATAGTAGATACAGATAATAATAGATATAGTAAATACACTTCGTAGAAATAAAATTCTGTAGAATAAAATTTAAAAAATTAACATATTATATCACTCGTGAAAATGGTCATATACTTACAACATACATAGCTTATACATTTACCTACTGTTATAGCTTCAAAATGTATAAAATTAATTAACATTGATAGGCTTTAAATAGTTAAAAAAATTAGTATACCTACATTCTACATAAATGCTACACTTTTCCAATACCATATTAGTTATTATAATACATAATATATATATATATATATATATTATATTTATATATTTATAAATTTTTTTTTTATTATTATTATTATTTTTTTTACATTTTTCAATATGTACATGTGTACTGTATATGTATTTATTGTCAGTCTGCAAATATTTGTAGGTCTCATTAAATTGTAAAAATAATATTTGATTTATATAATGTACGATATATATATATATATTTTTTTTTGTGTTCGTATGGAAAATAAAAATTTATCACGCAGTTAAATAAAATAATCTTATTTCTTTAATCGTCTCAAATGTACAACTTATAAGTACATAAATCACAAACTATAATACTAAACAAATAGTTACTATATTAATGCTGTAAGAATAATTCATATAATAAGGTATATAATGTGCGTAGGTATATGAATTACTGTCATTTGTCTTGACTTTTAAGGAGATATAATTTACCAACGTACTTCTTAAGTTTTTTACTATCGATTACGTAAATGACTGTCACGTGCTCCACGGGTTTGAAAAATAAACATTTGGGAAAACAAAATTCACCAAGTACGGTATTCTACTAAACCGAAGTAGATATACGTTTCACCCATAAAATATATAGTGTATGTAGGTATATTGTTTTGCATGCAATTCTGTCCGTCATCAATTTCGCACTTTCAAATTATATCTTTGAACTATGTGTCGGCTTTCAACGAACGGACTTTTCTGTATATAACATATTATTATAATATTATATAACCGTGGTTGTTCCCTCGTGATCGTCGTCCGTTTTTATACACTGGTGTATCGTCGTGGTCGATTGCTTTCGCCATTTTTATTTATTTCAAACTCCGATATTATTATAAAGTCGGTACATATAACAGCACCGTAGCTTATATTGTATTCGAACGATCTCTTCACGGTCTAACGGTCTATCTTACTGTACAAGCTCGTGTATACAAATCATATATTTGACTGCAGATCCTTTAATAATACGAAATGCATACGAAAACGAACAACGAGATTTCACAATAATAATTTGTTTATAAACTTAAAGTACAATAGAATAATAACGTATAGGTTCATCGTACATCTATAAAAAAAAAAAACAAATACATGGTTTCATTTATGAATATATACGTGTAGCTTTTTAATGCAGCAAATACTTTTGTTATTTAAAAAAAAAAAAAACATTATAAAGACGTGTAAGTATTAGTCTCATTGTGCATATTGTTGAATACCAAGTGCGGTAACTTCGATTGTATACCAATAGACAAATTATTTCAAATTATAACTAATGTTGTAATGTAAGCCATTATTATTTACTTAATGTTCAAAAATATAAAATTCGCTGATATTTCACAATTAATAACTTTTGGAAATTAATCTAAGTCTGAAATTTGATTGATTAAAAAAAAAAAAATTAACAAATAAATAATTAGACTTTAAAGATCGACATCTCTGACACCGTAATCAGGTTAACTAGCTATTTTAAAATATTTTTGTTAAATTCATTAAATTGTATAAATTTTTGAAATGACCGCTCAAGTTGTCAATAGATTGGACATTCACTAGATAATTATGACAGTTCTCATTAATGAAAACTCACGCGTTGGGCTTGGTAAACTTATTTACCCATAATGTAAATTTCATTTCATTTGTGCAATACACTTTTATCGGATAATTTTAAGTACGTATTTTTTTGTAAATTGTTCATTAGTATCCATTATCATAATGTTATTGAAAGCCATTGAACTTATCCTCAGTCGTATTATAATTTTATAGTTATAAAGTCCCATATTCCGTTTCTTTTGTTTATACACCTATTTAATTTTTAAATAACTATTGTATATACTAACTTGCCTAACTATGTTAATAATAAAAATATATATTTCTGGTCTAAAAATAGATAAGTAGTATATTATAATATTATAAATAAATGTACCTATGAGATTTTAATTTATGCTATGCAAATGTTATAAAAAATATTAATAAACAATTAATTCAAATATTAAAGAAAAATTAGATGTGCCTACCTAATTAAAAGTATACACCTAACTAATCTAACTTTATTTCATAACTAAATATATTTTAATTTATTTGAACCAAAACGTTTATGTTTAATGTATACCTACGTATACTGTATAACGTATATTGTATATGGATGGTACTAATATTTATTTGTGTCAAAACAAAACTATGAATTTAATTTATAAGTTTTCATGATTTATAAAACTATGTTTGTTTGGTAATTATACTTTTATATAGTAGCTCAATATAGATTATCTATATACATGAATGTACATTTACTTTTCACTGAACGTTGAAATTAACTTCAGTAATTTATCAACAATTTTACACGCATTTTATCGTTTACACTGAAAAAAAAATTATTAATTTTGTTATTCATTATTATGTATGGTTTGTTTTTAAATGATATTCTATTAAATGTCATTCTAAGTTAATATCTGTATTTTAATAATCAATTATAACTTATAAGTAGTACTTACTTACATTTTTAAATCAAAGTATAATATTTACAAAATAAAATTTTAATTCATTATGAATAACTTAATTAAATTGTATTCATGTAATTTTTAACTTATTAATTCATTTACTTTACAAAATTTAAATAAATAAGCTTAACAAATAAACCTACAAAAAACAAAATAAAATAAATAAATAGGTGCTAAATATATACTTGTTTGCATTTACATAAGAGTTTTGTTTACCAATTATTTTAGAAATACAGCTAGATATAACTTTTCTAACTTGTATAGGTTTTGTGCAAAAATATTTACACATACATTATTTATAATTTATATTGTGCGTAATATAAATATCCACTTTTTGTTTTTAAATTTAACCTTGTGCACTTATTTATATACCTAACATTGTTTCAATTCAATATTTAGTAAAAAAGTTTGAGTTATTTTTTATTTTATAAGAACGAATATTTACAATCTGTGTAAAATGAATAAACAGAGTAGGTAGTACAAATAAAAAAGGTATAGGTAGTCGAAATTGACACTACATTGAAAATTCAAAGTGATAAAAACAAAATGCTTGGGTTTTGTTTTATTATCATTTATAATAATATTACAAAAGTACCTATTAGTAAATTTAATTCCAATTAAAAAAATCGAAAATTTCTGATATTTACAAAAATAATATATAAAGTAATCGGTACATATTTTAATTTTAAGCTTATGTTATTTACCTACTATTACATATAAAAATCCAATGGTTGAAATTTAATTTGAGCCCCTAGCAGTTTAATTATTAATGTTTTTACTTCCTTATGCAATCTTAACCAAATGAAAATAGCAAATACGATTCAATTTCCGCAAAAGATATCTAATTACTCGAGCTTTTAGAAATGATTATTTACCTCCACCATGATTTCCGTTGCCTGTGGCACTTACATATGTACATGTGAACAGTTCAGTATCTGGTGGTGTTTGAAACAATGAAACCATCGTTATTTAAATAATATAAATTTAAAAGTGTTTTTCTCGAAATAAATTAATTGCGTTATATTCAATTAATATCCACACCACGTCATTATATTGTACTAAATGCATCTTAGAATAATAATAAGTAATTTAATGATTTTATGAAAGATTTACCCATCCAGGAGACACTGAACTTGCGGCAACAATGGCCGTTGGATGATATAAACTGGATATTTAAAATCAACAAAGAGGTTTTTAACAACTAACAGTTATAATGTTTTTATTATTATTATATTACTATAGATATATCCGAACAGACAAATTCGTGTGTTCCTTTTAAAACAAAACTGATATTTTAATGAAACGTTTATTATATTAATGGTAATAATCAATAAGTAATTAATAATATCCTGTGGGTATGCATCACATCCAGATATCATGTTCGTTTGATTGGAATTCTACAGTATAATATAATATAATTTCTAAAATCAAGATGTATTTATAAATGTTATTATAATATTATGTTTTTCATAAGATTATAATAAATACACCTCGGTTAAGACAATATATTATGTTACGTAGTCTGGTTTCATATTATTAGTATGCATACGTTATATCGGGCCGTACCAACATTGAACATTTTCCCAATATTACTGTATACCTTTTCTATTTTTAAAAACATCCTATAAAATAAGTTATTATCATTGCTTTTTTAGCACCTAGATGATGAAAATTTGACAATAAACGCGTAGTGCATAATTGTCTTTTAAAGGTTAACGACAAAACTAAAAAAAAAAAAAAAAACACCATCGTTAGGTCGTGACTAGAATACGGAATACGATGCATCGTAAAAATAATTGATAATTGCCCCGGCATGAATATAAAATAAATAAATTATAGTCAGAAATCACCTAAAATTATTCAATATGCAATAGAACCATATAGAAATATAGAAATATATCATATAGAAATCGTACGAGCGACATACACACTGCACGACACTGCGTGGACATCATCACAAGGGTAATAATGATCCGTCTAAAAGCGCATTGTGCATCGTATTCGTTAGTTCTTATATTTTAACATAAAACAATACGATTCACAGTCAAGAACTCGATCGATGGTAATAAGCAATTATTGCGCAAAATCTCATGCCGATCCGATCAACATCGTTTCGGACGATCCACGGGCAACCCATCACCCGTGCTGTCCGAACCATCGATGCGTTATGAAACCCAAAATGGAAAAATCAGACAAACAAATAAATAAAAACGACGATACAGTAATTATATAATAATATCCTTTACAGCGATATTATACGTACCTATATTGTATAATATTTAATATTATTGTATTATATAGATACATAAACTTTCTAAATGAACTGGTAAACGGTTCCATAAATGCACCTGACCTTCTTGCAGTGACGAACTTCAGAGTTCCATGCAGATCTTCTAGGCTAACGGCTCCTTAATATGTCACCGAATAATGCGATAGCAAATTAGAACCTTTCTAGTCTCTAAGTCGTATTCCAAAAACGTCAATACCTACTATATGTAATATTTAATGTTTGTCTGTTTTTACTTTTTATATTTTCAAAACTGTACCCCTTGTGCTTGTCCCGTAATATAATATAAATAAATAATAATTAAATAATATTACCTATACGTGTATGTCGTTTTTCGTGCACCGTCTGTACCGATAAATATTTTAACAATAATAATAATAATATTATTGTGACTACTCGGCCGAGCGGCTTCCAAAACAAATAAATAATAAAATATTACGATTCGTTCAAACGAATCGTACAAACACGTTCGCGCGGTCCCAACGTGGACCGCGGCGGTCGCACTCGATAACCACACACGCGCGCGCGGCGTTCACTGAATTCGGTCGTCGGCGGTGACGGTTTGGCAATACGCGCGTCGAGCAACTAGTCGGTTTTTCGGCGCCGTCGGCCACACGATCCCTCCGAGCAGCGCCGCGCCGGAGAGACCGCCGCCGACACGACGGCGCGGCGTGGGCGTGACGCTTGCGCTTAGCACACACACACACACACACGCACGCATATATTTATATAACATTATACGTGTGTGTGTGTGTGTGTGTGTGTGAGTGAATTTTTTTTTTTTAGTTTTTGTTTGCCTCTCGCCCCCTCCCCCTAGTGTCGCCCACCTCTTGTCAACCACCGTCGGACCGACACACGCACCACCTATACTGGTGTAAGAATATCCATTTTGTCTCGTCAGTTAGCCGGGTGTATTTTTTTTTTTTTTGCATATTTTTTTTTTCGTTTGTTTTTCTTTCCGACGGGGCCCACGCGACAATGTGGTTTCCTTCGTCGTCGGTCCGGCGCGGGTCAGCACTAGCGCACTAGCCGTCGCCTATATATATATATACGTAAACATCACGTCGTAAACACCGGCAATCGGCTTTACGGTGACACCGTGATAATAACTCGATACCCACCCCCACACACACGCATTCCCAGTGCGCACGAACGAACCGTCTCGTGAATAATAATAATATTACTTTTTATTCGTTTTCCCGTTAGACGGGATTCCGAGAAGCTTCGATAACTTCAATAACGAATCGCAAGATCGTACCTATATATGCAGAACGCTTCCGCTTGTCCTCGTCGTCGT
>VUJU01000438.1:94387-107674 GCA_009835225.1 Aphis craccivora
TTTGTATTTTTATTTTCTTCGTTTCTCGGACCGCATACGTTTCCCCTTCAAACCGATGAATTATGGCCTTTTTTCGATACTAGGTACATTACATTCGGGTGAAATGAACAAAAAACCAATATCATAATTTTTTATTCGTTTTACCGTACATAGTTTACAACTCGCAAGTTTTTGTATACGATATAATATACTTTGCAATTTTTTTTCTCAGTAGTCCGTGATTTCGTTGATTTAACGACTAAAAGTTTTTTAAACAATCCATTTTAATTCACAATTTACGCTACTAAATTCTAAACAAATGTAAGAACCACCAATTACAATGTATGACGTATGGTGAACTACAATATTTTTTTTTATCGTTTATTCGCATTGTTCGCCATAAAATAACTATTACGTTCTACACGATTTTTTCGATCAATTCGATGGTTGCTCATATTCCTGCATAATAATCCTAATTTCCTGAATAGATTATTAAAACGACAATGATGGTAGACGATATCCTCAAATAATTCCAAGCCGCCATAATAATAGTATTGTGATTTGAATGAACATCGCATGGAATGAACCATTGTGGTAAGGTTCTCATCTTTTTCGCTCATATGTAAAAAAAAAAAACATCTGTTTAATATATAACTTCTACTTATTGTGTGAGCAAATTGAAAAAGCATATTTTTTCTTTGGTAAAAATTATGGTAATAAAATATAAAATACTTATGAGATTTAATAATAGCCGACTTTTTTATTATCTACACACTTTCATTAATCATTTCAATGTCTTAAAAACGAATTCAATTTTTCAACTTTTGAAATATTAACATTTTATACGATTATACCATATGCGACGTACTTAACACCTATTGTATATGTTACGTATTTCTTAAAGTTGAAAAAATAAATGAATTAAAAACAGTATATGGAAAAATATTAAATATAAACTTAAAGTCATGTCATGACTTAACTGTTTATAGTGTTTATACAATATACATATTATAACGTTGTTTAGTCCTCATACTAACCCAAGACTATTAATTATTGTTATTGAATATCATATAATTTATTTATTTCGTAAGATCAAAACATATTGCACATTCATTGCATCGGTGCGTTATTATAAAATATAAATCACGTGGTCGTGTATTTTTGTTGCAAGATCTTAAGACCACTTATATAATATAAAGGCACTTAAAGTCTCACTGTGGTCACTGCATATTAGTTTCTCCAATATGCAAGTCGTATATCTAATAAGCGTAGTACTTAATAGGTAAACCTAACCTAAATTGGCAAAAAATAATTTATCTTTTAAACTGTGTTTTAATTATAGTTCACTTATTACTTATAATTCCTGTTGTTTGCTAATTAATTGTGTTGTTTATTTTATATTTTATCGATTCAAGTTAAAATACTCATTCAAAAAAATCATAATAAAATAATATTAATATAAATATTATCCAGTTATTAAATACAAACACGATATGTGTTGCGAAATTAAATGATAATACAGTAATTTTGTTACAATAATTTGATAACATTTGGTATGATTCAAACTTAAAATTCAAAAAATAGTCCATGTAAAAAGAATTCTAAATTTTGTATTACAATATACAGTATGAAATTTTCAAAGATTTAAAATTATCTAAAAATTGCATTTAAAACTACGCTATTAAACATAATAAATTATTTAGCCGCTAACTAAGATGAGTGTCTTCTTAACCCAAGCATTATAATTTGCTGTTACTATTGATACCTATAGATTGGATCTAGTTTTTTCTATTCAATTTGGTAAATTGCGAAAAACTGACAAAGAAACTAGTTAAGTACTTAAATCTACTTAAATAAATACAAATATTAATGACTTTAAAAATTTTCTAATACGTTATTGTTTGATAATAATATTTTATTCTACTTGTACATCAATTACTTCGATATTAGTTGAAAGCGACTAATCTTGATGGAATATTTATAACATGTAATGATGTTGAATAACATAATTATCTATAAAATAGGTATTGTTTTAATTTTTTTACAATATAAATAATATAATTTTCCTCTGATTTTGTTGTTATATTGCTTATAAGTTATAACAATAGTCACTTCTATCATATATTGGTATGAGTCTGGTTTTCGTGACATGGAACATGCGTGTACCATACGTTATTATACATAAGTAATATTTTTTGGACAAAAAAAACATTTAAAATGTTCAATGTATATTTTCAATCGACCAATCGAGAATAAAATTATTTATTTTAATTCCACCAGCATACCTATAATATGAATAACATAAAGTTACAATTTGTACTTAAAATGTTATTGCAACCATTGTTGGTTCTAGATTTTTCTTGAGACCGATTTTTCGATTCTCAATTATTTTTTTTTTTTTTTATTTCCATATTATAATAACATTGTTTGTATGTATTTTATTCCTGTCACTTGATAGTTTTCCGGTACAATAGTTTCTATGTTTCGTGATGAAGTACGATCGAACACAGTCGTTATGGCGTTGATACTTTTTGAACAATATGATTGAGGGTGCTCAGCCTTTTTATTTTCGTGTTATGTTGCCAAACTTTTCGTTATTTCTATTCGGGTGATTAAATAAAATATATATATTTTTATGGTTATATTTTCACCAAAAGTTTTTGATAATAATATATCGTTATTAATATATTTTAATTCAACCCAAAATTAAAAATACATTACAATTGACGTAAAGTTATCATAAAAATAACGCTAAATATTATTTAAACCCGAAATAAAAATATTATACGAGTCAAATATAATTATTAAAAAAATGTATTATTAAATAAATTATTACTTAATAGTTTATACATTTTTAGTTGTATTATTAAGTATTATTTTATTGTTTGAATTTTATAGATGTATCAAGTCATTTAAATTTAATAAAACACTGTTACACACGAACTGATGATATTTTAAAATTAATTTTTTTGAAGTGATAGGATATTCATTATACAAGTAGTCGCTTATATTAGATCAATTTAATTTACTATCAGTAATATCTATTACAAAAGATTTGATAAATAATTGCTCATTATCCTACAGATAGTATCCAATAACTTAATATGAATGAGCGCTTTAGGTAAGTAGGTACCTATTTCTATTGGTATTTTACACCAATACATTTAAATTTTATATCGTTCACTTTGATCTTATGTTAAGATACGTATAAAGTTTACTCAAGTCTAGTAACTACAAATTTGTGTTTTATTTTTCTTCATAATGAATTATAGTACCTACATAATAATATATGATTGTAAGTACTCGTAATTAACAATTAAAGTCAATTTAATAGATAGTTACCCACATAGAATTTTAAGATATTTGTAAATTATATTTAAATCTAAATCCATTTTATCGTCTCTCAGATCTTTTTATACCTGTGACTTTTAAGAGAAAATAATACACTTGATTTGTATAAAAGTAAGTACCACTTTAGGTATTTGTGTAGCCATTGTGTATTTCGTTTTTAGTTGACACTATCTTTGAACATTTTGTACTAACCACTTCATTAATGTGTAAAGTTGGTAAACAGTGAAGGCGTAAAGCTAAACTAGATTCGCGTTACCAACTAAGCTGGTAATTATTTATTTTATGAAAATTTCAGTTGAAGTATGCATATATTAATAAACTTCTGAACAGTATTTCGTCATGTAATAAATAAAATATACCAATATAATTATTTTTTTTTTGAACAATTAACCAGCATTATATTACCAGTTATCGCTTGGTTGTATATTATATAACAATATACTTAATAATAGTGATATATTATAATATTATACAGAAGTATAAAAAGTAACAAACATAACAAATAAAATAAGACAATAAAAATAATAATATTAATACATAAAAATATTTAATAGGGTATAACATAGAATCAATGGTATAACAACTGTTAAAAAAAAAAAAAAACTAAAATAATTTTACCAATTTTACCAATTGATTGTAAAACTAAATAAATTATGCACATAGTACTTTCTATCAATAAAACAGTAAGTACAAAGGTGATTGTTTAAAATAAGCAATGGTAACTTAAACATTAGCTAAAAACAAATAAAAATCATTTAAATCAATACAATTATAGTTTTAGACTGATTACTAATATTAGTAATTAATAATAATATAAAATGCAAAATTTAACTACCTAGTTCGCATTTAAAATATAAAGTTTTTATTTTTATATACATATTAAAATATTATAAAACTTAATACTTGTTTAAATATTTTTTTTAAAGTTCTAATAAAAAATTCTTCAAATTTCATATACATATATATACGCACAAGTATATAAGTAAATATTTTAAAATATCGAAAGTCAATGATGCTTTAAATATAATATAATATACATTATTTGGTTAAATATGGTTTTGTAACAAATGTAACAAGACAAATATTATTTTTTAATTAAATCATTACAATATTTAATGATCGTAAATAATATTAGTTAGTAAGTAATTTCATTCGAACAATTTAGACAAACATCCCGTGGCTAAATATTTTATAATTTCTCTGGAAAGTACCTAAACACGGTTTACCAATTCAAAGAGGTAAACGACTGCCGCGAACACGTACAGTTAAAATAAACGACCGAATATAAATTCAAACCTCGTTTTAGCGAGATGTGAGGATGGAAAGAAAAAATATGTGTATGTGGGTAGGTAGTATATTCTGGAACAATTCTAATCTCTACAAACCTACATGATATAAGCCTAATACGATTGCTTACAGTTTAACTTTTCTTTTAAATCCAAACGTTTATATAATTATAATTAATTATTGAACTCGTCCAATTTGAGTTTTTTATGTGCAATTTATATAAGTTACTATTTAATAATATTTTATTAAAAGATTTAATAATTAAAAACAAAATCATAATAATAATATAGATATAAGGCAATTAAGTGAGAGATTACTACATAGAACAAAACTGTTTTGTTACAATAAAATTGTCTAAAACGAAACGTTTTGATATTGCTCTTCGGGGACTATTAGTAATTACTGAAAATATTGAGCCATTAATATTTGTTTAATATTTACCACAAACATTAAATGTTATTGCTTTTGAGTAAGCAAGCATAATTAAATATATTTAGTAATAATTTATTATTGTCCTATTCCAATCCAAACTCAATGTTAATAAATTGCATTTCACAGCTTTAAAGATAATAAGGGTATCTTTTAAGCCGGTTAATGTAATTATTATTAAGGGATGTAAAGACATTATGTGCATAAATAATAATGTTAAATAGTACATTTTACCAAGTTTTATTGTAAAGATTAAACACTTTTTTTTTTAATCAACCCATGAAAAGTCTTTGATAAGTGGTAACTTTGTTAAAACTTATAAAACAAGGTGATTCATAAATAAAATTAAAAATTTTAAGTCAAGTTTTTTCGTTTAACATAACATATAGTAACATATTATATTAGAATACATTGTTTAAATAAGAACGGAATTTTTTCTAATATTTGAACGAATCAATTGTATTATTAAGTCAAAAGTAATTTGATTCGTAATAACTAATATTGAAATAAAAAATGTTATATCTACCATAAATATAATTATTTTAATAATGTGTTTATTTATTTTATTTTAACTTAAAATTCACAATGTACATAAATGTTATAAAAATAAAAACTTTAAATTAATAAAATTAAACTAATATTATATTATAATTTATATTTCATTAAAATGGAAAGCATTTTTATATTTCTAAGTAAGCTTAGATTTATACATTTTAAAATATTAAATTAATTTAACTCTGTTTAAATCAGAATCTCATAGTTGGGTCATTGCACTGATCAAAAATATGTTATATTATACAATATAGTTTTATTTTTATATTCAATATACGATTGTACGTCTGAGTATAAATTTCAAATAAAAAAAAAAAAAAATTGAAATATAATTGTCATTATTTTTAACTTGATGCTTAGTAAGTTTTGGTCTTCAGAAAATTTTAAATATTGATAATACGAGAGAACATAACTAACATAACTAGTTTCAACTTCAAAACTACTTACAAACTTTGAAAATCGATGTATTATTATTTACTAACTTTTGATATGAATTTAGTTGCTAAGGTTAAAGTTTTTCTTTAATTTTTATTTAAATTATAAATGTATTATAATATGACATTTTAAAAATTTCAAGATTTTTGCAAAGTATTTTATATTATATCAATAAATTATTATATTTTTTAATAAATCAATGGATTTAATATAAATTTATGATAAATTACAAGTTTTTTATATATATATATATAAAGAATTATTTATAGGTATTGATATTTAATAATAAAAACTTTAAACTACGTGTGAATTCTCTGAAGTAGTTATAGTATAGCTACTTTCCAAATTATATAGGATACCTTAATGTATTATGCATGGTGTATACCTTAGGAAAACTGTATCATATCTTTTTACAAACAACTTTTATACCTATCAAACACAAACGCAATTATCAAAGTAGATATTTTAAAGCAATGTGCACAAAGGAAAGTTGTTCATCCTTTTGTGTAAAATAATGTTGCGAAAAATATTTGAAAACACAAAATAATAGTAATAATAATAATAATAATAATAACAATGAATATATTAATATATTGAATATGTAATGAATACATAATGAATATATTTTATTTAAATAATATAGATCAATATCATATACATTCATATATCACATATCATATATCATTTAAACAACAAATGGATAATATTGTATTATGAGTATTTATACAGAATATTATGGATAGGTACCTTAATATTATATACACTGTGTGTAGCATCTGTTTGTTTTAAATATAACTAAATGACAAAAAATAAAACATGGAGATTACTCAGCGTTATGTCTATAATATTATATTTCTGGATCCCTTTGGAATAAATATTGTTGCCATGCAGTGTCAGTGAATCCACCTCTCTAGAAACTGTCACGGGAGATATAATCATTATAAAAGCATTAGGCTTAAAGATAAAATGAATAATCGCGATCGCGGATGATTTGCCTGCACACTGCGAGTGACGGTAAAATGCGATGACTATTATTATTGTTTCCTTCTAGTGAAATCACATCAAAAATAATATTATGAACATGATATCATATCCAGTGTCCACCTATCCTGTCGGGAGATAGTGTGAGTACGTACGCCTATGCACTAGTTGATCGATCTGCAGCTGTTGACTGGAAACCGTGATTACACTCGCAGTTATGGCCACTAAGGCTCGGTCGATGACGATATTGGTGGTTTGTCCGGATCACGAGCGGACAGTTAGAATGGCACAAAAATCACTGGAATCACTGGAATTAACAAAATATAATATCAAGGCTCGAAAATGTTTCATTAAAATAGTATTATTATTTATTATAACCAGAAGAAATATTCGCACGTGATTACACTTTTACATATTTATAATAATATGTTTGACGTTTTTATATAAAACCTACTGGAGCAAATTATTATAGGTAACCATTTTTGATGCGTGTCTGTAAACTACGCGGACTGGAGATTCGTGATATTATTTGTGTTATTCGCGTGTATTTATTAATAATTTTGAACAAATTAATAAATATGATTTAAAAGTATTTGTTTTAAAAATTATAATATTTATTAGGTACTTAAAAATTTAAAATGAGTAATAATTTAAAAACAATGTTATTTTAATATTACCTACATTTAATTTTCTGTTATACATATTCTATATAAAAGATAATCATTTTATTAATATATTCATTTATAATAATCATATTATGATTATTAAAATATAGCTTTTGTTGAATACAATATTGCATATTAATTATAACCTATAATGGTTTATTGTTATATGAATACATATTTTAAACCATTTTTATAAATAATAATACTAATAAATTATACAAAAAAATTTCAATTATAACATTTATTACAATGGCTTTAAAAAAATTACTAATACTAATGCAAAAACTGTCAAAATTATTTTTTTTCCTATTGGATAAGTATAAAATATTTCAATACAATCTTATTTTTTTTATTTGAAAAAGTAAAGTCGTATAAAATAATATTTTTTTTTTTTCAAATAAATCCAATATACCATCTCTGGCATACTATTCTGGTAAAACCATTTTAATTGTTATTTATTTTACTACCGTGATATTTATAAATTAAAGACCTATGCATTTTAGTTAATACAGCATATATTATGAAACATATAACAAAACTATAAACAAGCAAAAAAAAAAAATGTTTGGGTATAAGTAAATTCTCATTTTAATAATATTATAAAAACGGTTATAATATAGGTACTTAAATTAAAAATATTCAGTTAGCATTTATATATTTAAATCTTCACTTATACCAACTAATTAAGATAATACTAAAATAATTTGTTTGTAAGCCATTTGGATTTAGCTGAGATTTTTTGAATAAAACCTCACTGAAAATTCTCACCAAATCCTCAGCTGAAAGCAATGATGTGACAAAAGTTTCCATACACAACTCTCGAGTATCATCGTACCAAACAGCATTATATACTTATACATACACAGAATACACAAAGTTATATATACTCAAATACTTGTCAAGACCTCGTAGTGAATATGTGATGATAATATACGTCAGCCAAGTATATATGGCAATACATCTGTAGGGTAAAATTTGTTTCCATATTATGTACATTGTACATAAACATATAATAAAAATGTTAAACGAATACCTACTTGAATAACACTGAAAAATTATTATAATCGTACAAACGTATGCAGGAAAGTTCTCATTGGTATATTATAGTCTAAGAATTCAAATTTATTTTACAAAAAAATAAAAATAATTTATAAAAACTCAGTAATAATAAGGTTTTCGTCTAGGTACTATCTATATTATTATCAAAACAATTAACGAACCCATTTTTTTATTATTGTTATTATTATCATCATTATACAATTAAACATTAACTTGCTTATAATATAATTCAAAAACTATTTATTTTAAATAAATTTGTTTTTCACAAATTTAAAAAATTAATTTATCATCTCAGAACATAAAAGAACTAAATAAATTTAATAATATCATCATTTTCTACCTGTTCTTGAAAAAAAACATAGTTAAAAATTGAAACTTTTTGAATAAAACTAAAAGTAAAAATTTTTATAAAATATATTGAATAATATGGTTTATGTTTTATTATAAACAATTATTACTTCTTTTGTAAATTATTATAATCTAATTTAAAATATTTTTTTGTTGAACGGTTCTTTGCTCGTATTTTCACTATAAAATATACACACCCACATACGTTTTACATCAATATTTGGTTTACCCAAATCATGCTAACATTTAAAAATAAAGTTACTATATTTATCGTTTTAATTATTAAATCATAATTTAATTTACTTTCATTTTCGTTTTAAATTAAAAATTATAATTGAAGATGAAAAGTTTTGTTTAAGTTTCTGAACTATTCTACATTTTTATATTTTCAATATATTATCACTCTATTAGTAATAAATAAATTGTGTGAGTAATTTAAAAATTAAAAGTAAGCATTTCAAGTTATAAACTATATAAATGTGACATTTTAAAAACAATTAAATGGTTATGTTGCAATGTACGAAAAATCAAATAAGAAGACTTTAAGACAATGTCAAGTTAAAATGAATTAAATAAGTATAATAATCCTAGTATAAGGTAATAACCTAAACTGTTGATGCTGTAACAAGAAAAAAATAATAATCTTAAATTTTTTCAAGCACTAAAAAACATTTTTTTGATTTCATACTAAGCTTCAAATTAAACAAATATAAAACCATACTTTAATAAATTATTTCTGGTTTAATAAATGTATATATTTGGTCAATAATAATAGTTAGGTACCTATTTGTACTCGAAAGTAAATGAAAAATTCAGCTATTGATGGAATAGCATATTTAAATATATATATTTTTTAATTATATAACAAGTATTTTTTGATTTAATTTACATAATATTAATTGTTTTAATTTCGTTTTCCATAATTTTATGATAATGTCCAAATTTAACAAAAAGTGAATTAATTTTTAATGTTATTATAATTATCTACTGCAAATTTACTAACTGATTTTTATATTTTTAGTTTTATTATCTCATACAGATTAAATGTTAAAAATTATGTCTGTACAATAATGTGCGCTTTGATAATTGTATGATAAAAATATTGTACGAGTTATTATTATTATACAAAAATTATATATAGTAAGCATGATTAAAACTGCTAACATTTTATATTAGATTTTATTACAATGCAAAATTTAAATAAATATAATATCCTACGGAAGCCGAAAATTTCAATTTTAAATAACTCTCAAAGTGGTAATAATAAATTTATTGAAAATTTAAAGTTTTAATTTCCTTGCTACTGGGTATATCTATTATTTCTTTCTTTCTATATTTTGTTACACATACAAGCCTCTTGATAAAAAGTTCTTAACTTAAATATTCACTGTTTCTCTATGATGAGTTTGACTCAAGTTCAAGGAATGGTAATTTTATCGGCTATAAAGTTTCACTATAATAATAGACACCGTATCAAAATTTAAATTACATAAACTTTATTACAGTTTGTTATCTGTGTCTGTAGATATTATAACATATATATTATATAATATATATATATATGATTTGTTCACTAAACTTTAAACATTTAGATCAAATATACTATATACTATATATTATTGAAATATTTAATACTTTATTCTATATTTTGTGTTGATATACTTAAGTAAAGATGCGTAAAAAACATAAATAATATAAAACACGTCATATTCTAATAAAGGCTCTGTTAAATTTAATTATAATTAAAGTATGATTTTTACTGTATTCATACTAAGGAAAACCAAGAAAATATACTAGAGCAACGAGAATAATATATTTTAAAATCCATGTCAACTGTTACTTTGTTAAATGAAACATTGACAGACATAACTTGATAATTAATTTTAATTTCTTCATATTGGTTATACAGCCTAGTACTCAAGTGATTGATTATTATTATTCGTTTGTTCATGCCTCTAACTAATTATTTTTTTATATACAGTGTGATTTTTTATCATTGAACACTTATTATTTCAAAAAGTAAAGACTTTATTGAATTTTTTTTCAAATTTTTAGTTACTTGTTTTTCTACAACTGTATACACTTTTTATTTTTTCACCCTTATATTTAATAGTAAATTGCTATCAATAGTTCATTTTCAAATGACAACCTATATTATCAATTACATAAATAAATAAAACTATTTTTTTCGTGACCTAACTTTCGTTGATCCGTTGACGAGTTATAGCTACTCAAATTTGGGTAGTTTTAGAAGGTTCTTAGGTTTTACATACTTACTAATTAGCACCGTCGAAACTAGGATTTTTATTGATGGTAATTAATTGTTTTAAGCTACGCTTTATACCCGTAACACAATGTGCATGCGCTGTGTTGGCCTTAAATTATAATAGGTACAAAGTACAATATCGTGGATTCAACGATATCAAATTCATTACTATTATAGCCACAGGTCTTTGTTAATAAAAATCCTAGTTCCGATGGTTCTGAGTAACCTAAAAGCCATTAAAACCACCAAACATTGAGCAATTATAACACGCCAATTTTTTTTGATACAAGTTAAAAATGTTACATAAAAAAATATCTTTATTAATTTACGCGATTATTAATATAGGATGTCATTTGAAAATCAAAAATTGATAATTGTTTACTATTAAAATAAGGGTAAAAAAATAAAAAATGTATACAGCTGTAGAAAAATGTGTACCTAAAAATTTGAAAAGAAGTCTATACTTTTTAAAATAATGAATATTCAATGTCAAAAAAAAATAATCCTATATACATTCATATTTTACATTTTAAATATTGAATTTAGTCCAAGTTTAAACTTCAAATATCATTAAAAAAAAACCGTGCATGTCTATCTTTAATATTTTTAAATTAAGCGAAAAATTGTTTATCGAAATTTATAGAATTACAATTTAAACGAAAAATCAAATATGTGAAATTTCTATAATCTAAATAAAGCATCAAAAATTTTTAAGCTATTATTATACCTACGTATAACAGATGATATATTATAATATATTGTATTAGAAAAAACCTTATGTACCTACAGTGATTAGTTTTTAAGTTATATAAAACAAAACTCGATTCATCATAAACTGATTTCATGTAAAAATGTACTACATTTTTCTTTATTTTTTTTTTCTGTTACTTTTAATTTTAATAATTTCTTAAGATAAAAACGTTTTGTCAGTGAAATATCTAAGTATTTCGCTGCTATACGTCGTGTATGTAAACACATATACACAAAATACTTCATTGCAAAATCTCTACATCTATTGTTTTACTTACATAAAAATCATTGACAAATAAAATTATTTTTAATAAAATATTCACATGGTTTTTGAAAATAGGTAGGTAGTTATATTAATGGTGGATGTCGGTACCAAACGATCATAGACTATAATATTATGACGGTTTGACTTAATACAATAATCAATAATATGAGATAAACAGACAATAATTATATCTATAAGAGATATACCTATTATATACTTCAACTGTTATTAAACAGTAAATTCGTAATCTCAGAAAATTATTGTATTTTTTCTTAAGCCAGTAACAAGGCAGTCGAAAAAACAGACGGTCACATCAGCATGAACGTGTTTTGAAGTTTTGCATCCTACAAATTGTAAAAATATCATTTAATAGTTTCAGAAGAAAAAAAGTGTTTCAATACTTTGTTATGATTAAACTTAGTGTTTATAAATGAATTTTCTACAATATCGCTCGTTAGATTGCAAGCACAAACAAACAAACTGGTGGAAGGGGAGTCGGCGTCTGCTATATGGCACCTGTTGGGTCACAGTATCGATCCATAACCTGAAGGTCCCTTACCACTCCTCCGGAAATAGCTCTCCCTTAAGACTAGGTTTTACCTTCAAATAGCAGAGTTGGATGCGATGAATTCGAAAAAAACTAATAATTCAATATTACGGTGAATACACTTTATTGTAAAAGTCACGTCGTGCTTATCATGTTTAAAATATATATTTTGGAGAAGAATATAATAAATCTGCAATATATATTAATATATTATGCTCTATTTATTTTTAAATAATTAACAATAAAGTGATTGAACATGAATCATAGTTATTTGATTATGGAAATTTGTTATTAATTTATAATTTTTATTTTTAGATTCTGAGCAGAGCGATGAATGTATTGATTTTACAATGTTGTGTGTTTTTTTTTTTTT
>VUJU01000439.1:0-37577 GCA_009835225.1 Aphis craccivora
AAATATGAGCGAGGAAAAGAATAGTTTATAAGTAGAGCATAAACGCTGAAGGAGAATACCTACTTACCAGGCAGTAACACAATCACACGATATTATGCATCGTTGTAAAATCAATACATTTGTCTCTTCGCTCAGAAAATTACACCAATAATAGTATTACATTCATAAATGAACATTGCTCAATTCAGAATAGTATTTTTTTAATTTTAAAACTGTAATAGCTTTATAGTTTAATGTACATTATTATGTGATTTATAATATAACAATGGGAAGTTTTCGTTTTGTATTGGATATAGAATAAACGTCATTAAAATTTGAAGTTTTACTAAACCGAGATTTCACACAAAAATGCATAAATATTTTTATACACCTATTGTTATACCTACAATATTTATAAGTAATGCTATTAGTAAATATTTAGTAGGTACAATAGAACTTCGATTATCTGTCAGGTACCGGACTAAAGCCCTGACAAATAATCAAATAGAGTATAGACGGTTAGTCGGATGTATTGAAAAAAATTTTTTTTTATGAAAACAAAATAAAAATGATTGATCTTTAACTTTCAATAACTTATCACACATTATCGAAATAAGTGTATCAAATTTTAGAACTCTATTTTTAGAATCACAAAAATGTTTAATAACGATAACAATTTTTCATTTATTTAATAATATTTATAATTATTAAATAATATGGAGTAGTTAATTATTAACCAAATAACGGTTAAACGAAGTTCCGCTGTAATCTATAAAATTATTTTCAATATTATTAAATTGTTATAATGTAGCGATTTATACAAATCTTTTCTCGCTTCAAGTGGCAATTAATGGTTAGTAAATATTGATAAAGCCATCATTATCTCATAATTAAACCAAATATAATTTCACATTTATATGCTTAAATAGACATTATACACTTTTAATTTCATGCATATTAATTTTTAACGTCACGTTATAATACCTATATTATTGTTCACATACTTATTGCCACTAGTACGTAAATTACATATGAATGTATACTTCATCGAAAACATTACAGAAATATACGTGAGTTGTTATTAAAAAAAAAAAAAAACATTAATACGACATTGGCGGTTACGATTAAATTTTACCTTTATATTACTTCTTTAATATGCAAACCGAATCTTTTTTGGAATATGTGCTGATAAACTATCGATGGGTGTTCGTGATTTTCTTTCTTTTGCCGTGTACCGTGTTGGGTAAGATATGGTCGGTGTTCGAAAAAAGTTTATGGTCACGTCATTCCGGACTGAAACACGAGAAAAATCTTAGCAATATTCAACGTCAGGTGAGCGTCTGATGTTAAATAATTTGTGCACGTACCTATATATAATATAATATGGTACCCGCTGCAATCGTACCGATAATTTTGTTTTTTAGATCCGACATCGAAATAAACATGCTCCCGATCGAGTTATGTGTACGGCTAGACCGAGTTGGAGGAGTATGACTATAGCTGACATGATTTACAAAAAATACATGTTCAATATAAACGTGCATCTGGATGGAATCATTTCGATCGATGCTAAGAATCGAGTAAGCAACCTAGACAATAATATAAAACTCAACTATTTACCCAAAGAACCAATGTTGATGTGACGTTAAGCATCATAGTATTTTTAATTCTAACAACTATATTATTGCAAATTAATGTGCATTAGATAGTCCGAGTAGAGCCGGGTATTACCATGGGGCGATTGATACCCATTTTGATTGAATCCGGTTGGACGGTGCCCGTGGCCTTAGATATGGAAGATCTAACCATCGGTATAAATAGTTGTAGCGATCCAATATTGTTTTATTTCGGAAACAATAATTCACAATTGATTGAAATATTTAGGCGGTCTCGTTATGGGAACTGGATTGGAATCGTCATCGCATAAATTCGGAATATTTCACGAATCATGTGTACGTTACGAACTCATTACGGCCAACGGCGATTTGATTATATGTTCAAAGGTTCAGTTACTATTCATATTTAATTAAATGTTCAATTTTTTTTTTTTATGCATAAAAACCAATACATAGTTATTTATTTAATGTACTTTAATTGATGATTATGCACAGTCCGTGAACACAGACATTTTTCAATCCTTACCATATTCGTATGGCACTTTGGGATTTTTAACAGCGGTCGATATTCAAATAATACCAGCAAAAAAGTACGTTCTTAAAATCAATAATTTGGTTATTATTTAACTATGAAACAGTTTTTTAATAATTTAGATATGTAAAACTTAAGTACCGTCCAATTCGTACTTTGGAAAAAATGGAGTCTAGATTGATAGTGGAAACTAATGATTTGGAGCATAACGATTTTGTTGAGCTTTTAATATACAACAAAGACGAGGGAGTTTTGATGACTGGAAAAATGACAGATGGCCATGAAGACACTGAAGTAATAGTTAAAAAAATTATTATTTAGAAAAATGTATTTTACTTATTTTACTTAGCAAAACGTGAACAGAATTGGTCGATTTTACAAACCATGGTTTTTCAAACACGTCGAATCATTTTTATTGACATGGAAAATTGGCGAGGAATACATTCCACTAAAAGATTATTATTTTAGACATAATAAATCATTATTTTGGGAAATTCAGGTTCTTAAAAAATTATTAAAAACATTAATTGTGTTTTTAATTAATATATGGTGTATATGTTTAGGATATAATACCTTTCGGTAATCATCCAGTTTTTCGTTATCTACTAGGATGGTTGATGCCAGCAAAAGTGGCTTTATTAAAATTGACACAAACAGATACAATCAAACAGTTGTATGATAAACATCATTTTATAGATGACTTCATACTACCAATTTCTACTTTAAAAAAATCTGTTCAAAAATTTCATACAACTCTTAATGTAACTAACAATATTTGATAATTATTATCACTAAAATCAATACAGTATGTAAATTATGATTTATTAATTTTAGATTTATCCGATTTGGGTGTGCCCAGCAGTTTTGCGTCCAGGAAAAGGTCTTATGCATTCACATACAACAGTAGACAATATGTACATTGATATTGGCTTATACGGTGAGCCTAAAGTCTCCGAATATAACGCGACTATTGTAAGAGATTTAGAAATATTCGTACTCAAATTAAAAGGGTAAGACATATAAAATATTTTTTTTAGAATATTTAATACTGTTACAAATAAACACAATTTCATTTGAAACTATTTTTCCGTTTTATTTAGATTTAAGATGATGTACGGAGGTACATATTTAAATATAGATGAGTTCAAGACAATGTTTGATCATCAATTGTATGACCAAATAAGACAACATCTTGGGTGTAAATCAAACTTTCCAGAAGTATACGACAAAGTAAATAGGAAAGTTAGAGTGTAATACATTTTTAATTAATATTTAAATAAAAATTGATTTATAAAATCATGTAACTACGTATAATATATTATTATATTTTATAAACAAATCATGCCTTTATAAATAATAAATAATAATAAAAATATCTAAAATATTATTAATAATAAAAATAATATTAATAATATTATTAAGTTATTATATTATAATTATAATATATATATATTTTTTTTTATTATATTATTATTATTATTATATTAGTAATAATAATAATATCTTTGTTTTCCAAGAATAAATATGATTAAAAAGTAAACTGATTCGTTATCGACCGTAATTCAAATTAAGGTACCAACAGATAAGAATGTGTTTACAAATACGAAAAATAAATTTATCAACATTATTTCCGTCAACGATTTAAAATAACAGTTTAATATTGCAGTGAATATTTTTAACAGTAAAATTTCCGTTGAAATGGTTTCTTGCAAAAAATAATTATCTATTATTTTTATTTTACAAATGTTGGTTTACAGTTAATTTTAAATTCAATGTTATACGATTCTATTAATACATATGATCTGTATAATTATACTAAAATATTATAGTATATAATATTGAATAATTATAGATTTAAAAGTACTGAATTTGTATAGACTACCTAACAAGTAAAGTCATATTAAATTCAATGTTTAGGTACTGGTCTAGTTGACTCCCGACAGGAAGGCAAATCCCCCGTCACTCAAGTTTAGTTGAAACCCGCTACATACATTTTGTATTTTCGATAACCAATATAATTTATATAAAAGTGTACGAATATACGATACAAAACAATTCAAGCGATCAAAATAAAAACATATGAAAAATATGGTAGTATTATATTAGTAAATAACAATAAAAAATATTTATTTATATATTATATATATATTTATATTTTTTCTTGTTTATTAAATAACACGAGATCTTGATCGTTAATTTAAGATAATAATAATTTGATAAAACAAACAATGCTATAACTCATGCCTTGATTTTTTAATCATAGGTAACTCTTCTCATATGTAATATAACATTGAGTTTTTCCGAAACGACGCAGCACTTGAAACACAATGGTATAACTGTGTCGATATCGTACGCCGAACCGTTTCAAGACATGATTTTTTTATTTGATGTTCCGAGCCGATCCGTTTATCTACATATTCGACACAGTTCTTATGACAGTGTTGTTTCAGGCTGATCCCAGACAATATCATAATATATGAATATATTATTTTTACTTTGAACTTTAAAGTTACGTGACTTTTTTGAAATGAAAATGTTTATAATTTAATTTTTTTTTAATTTTTTACTTTTTTTGAATAATAATATATTTGTAATTTCATATTTAGAAACACGAATACTTTGCAGAGAAATTCTTATGCGTATAAATCGGTTTTTGAATAAAGTATTTTTTTTTAAATTTAGAAAAGCAAAAAACTAGTAATAAATATTTTTAGCAGGGGTATTAATTTAAATACTCGTTCAAAATTCAATTTCTATGAATTAATATTCCCAAAAAAAGAAAATATACATTCAACTTCAAATAATAAATTTTAAATAAAAACGACAAATTTGTATATTATATACATTTTAAAAAAGTTGTTTTTTAATTACTTCAAGTTTAACATTATTTTGTTGTGCTAAAAAAAATATTTTCAAAAACCGTACTTTTTAATCAACGCATGAATGTTAACTACTAATAGAATGCTTACTATTTTAAGAGAATGACCCATGTATAATGATGTAATTTTAAGGATGTCTATCACAGAGACACGTGCCTTGAGTATAACAGCAACATATTTAGCATAAAGTACTGTTAATTATGAATACCTAATGATTATTATTTATATTTTTGCACATCATAACAAATTTAAAGTAAGAATATAATTAAAGGACCCACGTAGGCTATTTTTGATATTTTAATATTAAAAAAGAACTTATAAGTTGATTCAAAATTAAAATATTAAAAAAAAAAAAACTTAAGGGAAGTAGACTATAATCAAAATAAATAATATATAAATTTTAAATCTGATAACTGCAGGTAAATTTACTATATTGTAAAAATAATACACTAAAATGGATTATTCTGAAAGTAAAACTGGCGATGTCAAGACTCATACAGCTAGCACAGCACACGCGCACATGCAGCGTCCTCTTAGAACACATACTTGTAAAATTAAATGTATATTTTATACTTTTTATAATATGAAATTTAAAACTATAAGTAGGTATGTAACGACTGAGTTTATATTTTTGTACCTCAAATTTCTCCCCCACCCATAAAAATCAGTCAAGTTATGCCCTTACACTCACACGTCACACACACATAGTCCGAGCGCCACTAACAAATATTTATCACGCGACGCGTGTAATATGAGTTCTGTCGTACTGCATAAAAAGCAAAGGGAAACAGCTATAATACTACTACCGTCGATATCGACCGACTAACATTTAAGATGAAGTTTCGGTGTAATAACGATAATACTTCCACGCATTTGGACGACATCGGTACAGAGGACGTCTATCTTCTTCATAATATCTTTCTTCTTATTTTCATCGTTGATTTTCGTCTTCTCGTTCTACATATTTTATTCTCGGTTTGCACATAAAATCTTAAGAAAAAAATAAAAATAAACGGTTTAAGCTTTGGTTTTTTTTCGTATACCGAAATTTAAAATTTTTAAATGTATATATTAAGAGAAAAACCAAACGGGTATAATTACCGTCGTCTATGTCGTCGGGCATGTGCTTTTTAATTAATTCGTCCATCTGCCCGTCGCAATATTCGAAACAGCAGTGCACATATTATTATTATTTGCTTAACATGTTTCTATTTAAATGCTTGAAATGTTGTGTTTGTTTCTTATTATTCGAAGCCGTAAAAACGGTCTCGCGCTGCCGAGATATGTATTGATGCAAATAAAGGGATTAATATTGTATAAGTAAAGCGGCTTTTGAAAATTAAAGGATTTCTTCCGACCGTCTTAATCAAAATTCTGCGAATTCTATTATTCACGCATATAAAACTGTTTTAAGTATAAAAATTGTTCTTATTTTTCAATTAGTTCTCTTTTACCTTATAAAACAATGTGTTTATATTTCAAAGAAAATATATAAGACGATATATTATTTATCCAATTTTGTATTTATTTTATCTGAAAAAATGTTTACACTAAAAACCATGCATTATTAATATAATTTTGTTATAGGTAATTGAATATATTACGTAGGTATATGAATTTATTATATGGTCTCCAATTTGACAACAATGCGAGCGCTGTGATTCTCGGCATCTGTTATTCGCGTGAATTGACCGACAAATTTTTATTATAGTTTTATCGTTGTAACCTGAAAATGTTGGTATTATTTTTATCGAAGTTAATAACTTATAAATAATACATTTTTTTTTCTTGTAGGTAAATATATTTTAAAATCTAACTATTATTTTTAATTTACCAAAATATTACATACCTGTACTCTCATTCTCACTCATCTCCGATTTCCTTGTATTTTTTTAGTTCAACATTTTTCAGAGATAGTAACTCTTTTAAATTTCTGCGCTATATATCCATTCTTCTTAATTAAAACAAATATTAAAACACAATATGGCTTATAAAATATGTTGTAACAATCTGAAGTTTGGCCTTGAATATTACGGGGCGAGAGTTGCCTAATTTTGTAACTTCTTCTAATTATAATTTTTAATTGTAATAATTTAACTCAATTAGAGCGTTTTATTATTAAATTAGAATAAATGCGTACTACATTAAAAATTACAATTTTGGTTACTATTTAAAAAAATAAACCAAAGTTTATTCTAGCTATAGGTACTTGTAAACGTACAATAGTATCTTAACAAATATAACAGAGAAATGTGTCTAATATTATTATTTGAAATAAATCTGTATCAATCACTATGATATTATAACCTATAAAATGGTCACACGAGACATCCGTGAGATTTTTACTGACACAGTTATTCACGTTAAACGAATTACAACTACATTTTATACTGATAATAATACATAATATGTTACTGTCACTCATAGAAATGCCGATATCGTGTGCTTGTATGAACAAAAAAATTATTTATCTATTACCTACTATGTGTGTGTACTTTATTATTATTTTTTTCATCCTAAAAAATTCTATCAGCTGTTTTTCGCTGGATTCGACAGTTTGATGATGTGTTTAGCGTATATTTTAGTCGAATAAGTCAATAGCGTGTTACGTTTGGCGTAACAAGCCAATATCGGTTTGCGGTGCTTTACTGCTTTACATAAATATTATATTGTAGGGGAAAAAATAAGCTAATAGAAATGTTCAAAAACTTCACTTGGCGTAAATCAATACTTATATTATTTTTAGACCCTGCCACATTTTCTAAACTTTTGGATGACCGCGCGCGCACCAAAAACATTAAAATCCGGCGATGTGGAAAAATGTTCCGATTTCACATAAGACGTATAAATACTTCATATCATTAAAGGTTTCTGTAAATGACTTTTGTAAGTTGGATTATTGGATTTGACAGAGGTCGAGATTTGTTTTCTTGTTGATGTTTCCGTTTTATTTTTTCCTGCAAAGAATATTGAATAAATGTTTAATTATAATATCGTTTGGAGGAAAATAGAAAATACGATTCAAATACAAACCTTATACTTTATACTGTACGAGTGCATAACAGTGCATACACATTGATTTGGTTAGTTATAATTGTATCTTATTATACCGTAGACTATCTTTATAATATTATTTTCGTTTATTTAATTCTTTATACTTTATTTACCAATATCTCCGACAACAATTGTTCGCGCCACGCGAAGTCGTATTCCTTCGGTAATATTAATTTTTCTATTAAATATAAATATGTGTATTCTTTTGTACGGGGCCGTTGGCCAAAATACGTCGCACAACAGCATGAGATTCGGAATACAGTCGGTCGGCACTCTGTTTGGTCGATCGTCGCGAATAAACGCTGCAACGGGCACGTTTGACGTCAGGAAGCGTACAGATGAGCTACTAACCTTCCGCCGACTGTAAGGGACCGAATCTATGTATTGTGTCATAAACGTTCATTACCACCAATAACGGCATAAGGGCTCACGGTGAGCAAGGACGAAGCGTTCGGCAACCCGCGCGCTCTGCGCCCGAGGAGCCCGGGTTTGCACGCTGGCTACGGTGCCATAATAAACAGACGGCCGGTCCCGTGTTCTGTGACGGAACCGGGAAGCGCCTTCGAGCTATAACGAATCACAGCCAAGGTTTACGTATCTTCAGGCACCAACGAATCACAGGCCATGGAGCGCGTGGTTTCAAGCGCTTTAGCGAATCACAGGCCACGGTGGACGTGGCTACGACTGCAATAGTCAATCGCAAGATAAGCGCGGGCGGCTCCGGAGATTACACAACGCCGCTGCCTATAAATACCAGTGCGGAGCACAAAATCGGTCAGTATTCAGTCCTACCTTACCGTAGCAAGACCTACCCAGGCAGACTTGCGCGGTTTGTGAACTACTGACTACACGGCACCTTGCTGTAGCAATACCCACCAAGGGCAGACTTGCGCAGTTTTGTTATTCGGTAAAAACAACAAAACATCAGCTAAGAAAATTCCATAAGCGAACAAAATACAGTCCACTGTCAAGGCACACTACAAAAAAACAAGTGTAAATGAGAAATTGACAGTCAAAGATTTGTGTAATTTATTTGTAAAAAGGAGCTGTATACAAACATTACACTATTCTTGAGAACTAATATGACGTTGTATTACACGGACAAATTGTAATGGCCTTGATTCGGAAATTCTCGTTTAAACTTAAAAATTACTTCGCAAAAAGGTTCTGTGAACATACAGATACATATTACTTCAGTTACGATATAACACTGTTTTCAATATTTAATAACATTTCTCGCGGCACACCTAGACAATCTCGCGGCACACCGGTTGAGAACCACTGGACTAGACGACCGATGATCTGCAGTCACCGTCGTCGTCTTCGTGGTTGGCGGTCTCAGGTGCCGCCACGTTGTCAAACAGCTCCCGAATCTGTGCCCGACCCGTGGCCACGTACCTCGTGCCATCGACGTCCACGAGACTGTCTATCGCGTCCTCAGTGTAGTAACACCAAACGTCTTGTGGTGCGTAATACCAATCTGCATAATAACTCCCGACCAGCTGATGGCCGACAGTGTCGTCGAGTCCTCCGTTCACGACCATCGTGTCGAGACCATCATCACCGTTAGACCAAAAATACTTGAACATTTAATACAAGGTTCGTAATGAGTTGTTCTTATTGTAGCTAAAAAAAAATTAAAAATCGCTAGTCACAATTTTTTTTTATAAGCGTTTATAGTTCAAAGTTTTACGAAATCTGTCGAAAACGCGAAAATTTGCAAGTAATTTTGAAGTTGAAAAATCATAAAATTGTTTGTATTTATAACTAAGGATTAAAAATACAACACTAAGTTTTCCATAAGTTTTCCTCCGAGTAGCTATAGAGAAAACTCGAAGCATCGTTATAGGAAAAATGTGAAGTGCGATTGAATTTTAAAACTTTACGAAATAGCTTAACGATAACGACTTATCCCAAACGATTTTAAGTATTTGTTATTATTCAAAAAGTATAAATCGTAGATACTTAAAATTTTTTTCAGTTATTTAGATTGGCGTTTTCTTTACATGATTTAATTTTCAAAATATTTTGCCTTTTTTTTAGATTTTTATAGACAATTAGAATTTTCAATTTTTCTAAAAAAATTTTTTGGCCCAATCAAAATACTTGAAAATTTAATACAATTTTCCTCGTAAGTTATTCTTATAGTGATTAAAAAATTATAAGAATACATAGGCACAATTTTTTTTTTAGCATTTGAAGTTCAAATATTTGCAAATTATTTTGTAGCTATAGGTTATTCATAAAAATGTTTGTATAAGCAGTTAAGAAGAGTTGACAATTTAATACAAGATTTTCCATAAGTTTATCTTACAATAATTATAAAAAACTTAAATGTTGGTGTATTTAGGCTATTAAAATATAAACCACCTTTTTCACTAACCACTGGAAATTATATCCTAGGCTGACAAATCATCTTCTTTCAGAATTATTTTTTGTATACAATGATACCTATCATTAGATTAAATTTTAACACTCATATAATAGTGATCCACACGGAACATAATGTACATCAGAGTGGTACCCACTTACCCGTTTTTAAAAAAAATATAATTTGCATAAAAATATCCTTGATTTATTTTTACCAAGAGGGCCTTAGTGTTTGGAAAATAAAATTCATTAGCTAAAGACAATTGCTTGCACTCATCTCCTCAAATTATGTTGTTACTAACATTATATAAAATAATACTCTTTAAATATGACTTTAATTTTTGATGCGGAAATTATTGTACAATCAATTATTATTTGTGTTCATTAAAGTGAAACTCTATCTTTTTAGTACAACTTAACCTTTTCATTGATATTGATACTCTTCATGTATTATTTTATAAAATAATAAACACATTTGTTTCCAAATTAATTATAATGTTAAATCTATTTTCCCCAAATGATATTATAAATTAAAAAAATACGATTTGTAGAAATAAATAACAAAAAATGTTTAAACATTCAAATAACTAAAAATTAACATACCAAGTGTGAATCAATTAAAAATTGCATGAAATATAATTGATTTAAGACAAATAAAAAATGAAAAATACTTTATTAACCTTAATTATATAATTATTCACTTATTATGTATATAATCTTATTATTCTGTTTTAGTAAAATTTAAACCTTTAAAATATTTTAACGATTTTATAAATTAACAATTATTATGAAAACGCTTTTCACTTCATCAATTCATATTTATTCGTGTGCTATAATATTTTCCAACGCAATTTTTAAAGCTTACGGCATGCTCTTTTATTCATGTTAAATGTTTAATCGATGCAATTATATTATAACTAGTATTTTCTGTATTTTATGCAACTCTACGTGCTTACTTGTAAATTACTCGAGGATTATGACAGCGAATGACATTCATATTAATTATGATAATAATATTATGTATGATTTAATTTTAAGTTTTTACAATAGCGTTTGTAATTCAACTTAAATTTTAAAAAGAAAAAAAAACATATTTTTAATAAAATTTAATTATAATTTATTAAATATTATACATTTTTTTTTTTATAACAATTAAAAGTTTATAAAGTTAATTAATTATTAAATGTTTATTGTAAGTCTTTATTTTATGTTATAAATTTTTTAATATCTGTGCATTTACTTGATCAATACTGTAGGACTTTAAGGTTGTTTATTAATTAAAATGTGATTTACCTAGCGACTTATACTCCTGAAGAGTTGTAATAAGCTTACATAATAATTTATATGAGTCTTACGTTAAGTATACCAGTAATAGAAATATGATTACACGGCGTTATAGATAGGCATTTTAGCTACGCTACTGTGGTCCATGTTTTCGGTATTTCATATTACTGTAATATTATAATATCATAATTTATTAATTCATAAACATAAATATAATAATATTTTGTTATTGACTTTCAAATTTTGATGATAAAATTATGAAATATTGGATTTTACAAAATATTTGGCACAATACCTTACCTGTTTGCGTTCTAAGTCAATATAGATCAATTTTTTTTAATTTTCAAATGTTTATTATGATTTTTTTTCATTGTAATAATGAAATATTCTCTGAAGCTTCAAGTATATTATCAAAACTAATTATCATATTATTCTTAATTTCGATTAATAAGTATATAAATAGTTTAACTTAAAACGAAGAAGCTTAGGTATTAAAAAATGTAGGTTGTACAATTATGGACTCCTAGTCATTTTTTCGTCGGTGATCTCTCGAATTTCGTGTGAAAATCCTAAAAAAACTATATTTTTAACACGAATACCTCCTATATTATGCCTTTGAAGTACACTAGACGTTCGGCGACTACGACTGCAAAAAGATGCGTGTACATCAAAAGGTGCGTAAAAGTGGTACCTAAACGTACCTTTACACGTACATTGTATAGGGATAAGTCGGCGTGTTATAATATATTGATGGCACAAGGTAAACTGTTTATGATGGTGAAGAGTACGCCAAAAAGGTTTAGTACCGTTTTACCAGTTACGAGGCGAAACCCAGCTGTAAACATAAATCAATATATACTATTTATTGTTTTTGGAGATCTAAAGCGTATTATGTACAATAATATCGTGTGTTGTTATTATTGGACTACATAATCGGTATCCGTCGGCGTGTCCGCACGGCGTGTTTCTACAGAAAAGTGGGTTGAGTGAAATAAAAACAAAAAAATAAAACTAAATCGCGAGAGGACTGAATGTCCCGCGAGACTTTTGCCTGATATTGCGGTCACCTGATTGCGGACCGTAATGATTTTTTTTTAAAATCAAATTATGCTGATTAAAATATACACAAATAAATAATGCATACGCCGTACGGCATTATGACGTACTGTTGTTTGTTTATTTAAGTTGTTACATCCACGTAGACCGTGTTGGCTTTGCGGACCAATTTCCGCTGTCTGTTTACCGTGTAATTTTTTATTTCGATAACCGACATGACTGGCAGTATGTTATTGTGTCTGCCGTCGGAATAGTTTGCGAGCTTTCAGACCTAGCCGCAGTTCGTAATAATTGGCTGTGCGGTATCGTATACTCGTAAACTTAAACTGTAAACACGACGCCGCATCGTGCTATTTGTTTTCTGTTTTTATTTTGTTTTTAATTTAATTTGCGATTGCTTTACGAAATGTCAAACCCGTACGGATTACTGGAATCGAAGAATAATTATTAGATACATTTCGTAATGCTGAAATGTAAACATTTTCAATTATTTAGCTTATATAGCTATTAAGTTTTGTATGTCAACGTGTATCAATAAGATAAAATAGGACAACGACTTAAATAAAACATAACAATATATAGTACACTTAAATCAGTATATAATTATTTATTATACTATACATGTATAAATAAAGAAAACGATTTTATGTAAAAATAAAAATTGGTTTTCGTTATTGTAAATAATTGTTGATCATAAGAACTTGAACAAAACTTAAATATTTATACAGTAAAAAATTATTGATATAGTTATTTTTAATTATATTTAACCTTTAAGAATATAATATGTATATTAAAAAAGTTACGAAGACAATAAATATCAATATTAATTTAAGTATGTCCCCAATATTTTTGATATCGAATAAAATATTAATCTATTTGTACTCAGAAAGAATCATATATAATATGGTTATAACTATAAAATACGTACCTAAAATAATATAATATGTTAGGTTTTTCGATGTACTATTTATGCATAGTAAACAGGTCACGAGAGGCATGCATCAAATACAAAATATTAAATATTAAAGCATTGTGCCCTCAATATTGGAGTATGTATAAAATTATATTCGTTTCAAAAATAAATATATAGTTTAGGTTACAAGGATTGCATTTATTATGAAAATAAAAAGCGTATAACAAAATAAAATTTTGTATTGCTACCTATTGAGTTGAGGTGGACTCTACATTTTCTATTTAGTAAATACGCCGTCACAAGTTTTTTTTTTATTTTTATGTACTATAAATTATAATATTGTATAATATTATGGAATTTCTAAGGTATATAACTAAATGGATTAAAATTATACTACCAATAAAATATTGAAAACTGTATAAACTCAACCATTAAGCTTTCATCTATAATTTGTAAAATAAAGATAACGTTTTATTTATAACATAATGTTATAGAATTTACAATATTTTTTTCTGATTCGAGTACAAAGTAAAAAATTATAAATTATTATTCTTTTTACACCAAATTGATTACGTGATATATATTTCTTAAGACTACTGACTATTAAATTCATTTTTATAAAGTATCGATACGATTCATGATAGAAACACATACAAAACAACAATAATAATGAATAATTATTAAAAGCATGTAATACAATTCAACGGAAAAATACTTAAGGTATGTATAGGTTAGTATATTGTATGTTTGATTACAACTGTTTTAAAGTGTAAACATTGGGTTCATACATAATACTCATATGCACTTCTTCGCAGGTACGAACTGTTGTTTGGATAAGTGCCATAAAGTGGGTCAGTCAACGGGCTTACATTTTGTTAACCCGTAGTTATGGTTTTCGGAGCGTAGGTAGAAAAAAATGTTTATTGTAGCCGATTTGATAGCTATTTTAATTCGACCGTAAACGGTGGACAGGTATTATAGCCTACCTATGGGAATAGGCGCTACCTAGTGGCGCATTCCCAATAAACAAAGTAAGCAGGTGCTTAGGCAATATTTCAGGGGTGGCAAATTTTTGTTGTAACGGTTCATTATTTTTTTCGCAAATTTATAAAAGTTTGGAGACATATTATATGAAACGAGACTTGCACATTTTTTAAATTGTCAGAACCCAGAGCATCTCAATTACTTATTCATAGGGTTTCCAATTTCAATATTATATAATATTATAATTTTATGGTTTCAAAAATATTAAAAGTTCATATCAAAATATAAAATAAAATAATTTATGAATACACCTAAAAAAGGTGCCAAATTTTTTTTGCGCTTACAGCGGCACAGTAATTAAATCCGACCGACTACCATGGCGTTGCCGACGAGTTAGCCCGACGAAACCCTCACCGGACAACGTTGGTGATGATTATCAAACATTTATTATCGAATAACTGCGATTCTGTCCTCTTTCAAAGTCAGTATATTATGTCATTATACGTCATAACTTTGTAAGGGTCGCTATAGTACGGGAAGCCAGTTGCTACTGAATGACGGGATTAGAGACTATATAGGCACAAGTCTATCAAGACGATCACGTATCCCTGCACTTCCCCGAATTCCTTGCGAGACATTTGTACAATTATATACTATTGATATGAATACGTCTGAATACGTAAAATATATCGCTGCTGTCAGACGACGTTGCGCAACTAGTTTTACTATATTATAGGTTCACTAGGCGGTTTTTAAGATTAATTAAAATATTTAATTTTTATTTTTATTTCAGTTTTTAGTTCAGAGTAATTATATTTACTGTTGCAGCTGTTAACCCAGTAATGATGTATTTCATGTCTAAGAGCACGCAATCGTATTAACATTACCAGAATTCAATAATAAATCATATTATTATACAATTAATATCATAGTCGCATTAATTCGTAAAGAATTGCAACATTTTAAAATTGATGATTTTATTTAAATCTTATAAACACGTTATATTGTACGATAAACTTTGTGACATCGTGACGTGTTATACATTCATGTTTCAATCAGAATAACAAAACAACAAATTGAACGTCTCTACGACACCGGCGCACGATCGTTAATAGCGAGTGATCGGTGAAAAAGTCCGAGTGAGTAGGATTATCTCGGATCTAGCTATAGTTTTTCCTCACGTCCGTGGAACGCGTCTAGGGAACTTATTTCGAACATCGGAAAACGACCTATTTGACTGTATATTACATAGACGCGATTTCCAATCTTTTTCGCCGCCGCGTAAACGCGATTACGCGCGTAACCGACTAGAAGAAAAAAAATCCGTTATCGTCGTAAAACAGCAATACATTCCGACCAGGCCCGCGAACATCTATAAAACATGACGTGACGGATTTAAAACGTCTTTCTAACCCACCCCTCCCTAAAAAGAAAATACGTGATATGCTTTAACTCCGTCTAGTCGTGGCGGTGTGAACTAGCATATTACACACTATATATTATATACACTCACCACTCATTCGTTGGTGTTACCGTCAGCGATGATATTTTAGGCAATGATAAAAACGACTAGAAATTTAAATTGATTATGACCGTCGTTTTAAGTTGATATTAAAAAAAAAAAAAAAATGCATAGTTTTATTGTTGTACAGTTCAGTGTTTGCTTAATGATTATTTTTTAGAACGTGAATACGTTTCTCCAGATAAAAACCAACAGATCAAATTTAAAACAATTATTTTATTTTATCAATTAATGCCAGACACCATTAGTCACTACCTACTGTAGTTTTTGATAAAATATACAAAGTTGAATATAATTAAAAGTAAAATAAATGATAGTATGAAACGCAAACGTCTTAAAACTTATAGGTTTTATTTATTTATTTTTTGAAGAAGTTGATAGAATGATTACGTCTGTAGAAAGTCGAGCGAATGCCGAAGTTGAAAAATTAGGAATTTATAAATATGTGAAATGGGAAACAGATTAATGAAAGATAGGTAATCGTCTTAAAGATAACGTGAAAATTTTTTAAGTCTATCGAAGAAAAGTGAATAGTATTGGAGAAAATGTTTAATTTTGAAGTCGAATAGGATTATTAAAATTTTATGACTGCCAGACAAAATAAATCAATTTTTGGGAGACAGATGGGACCAGTGGACTACAAGGATTCGTTAAATGCCACTGACAAATTTAACTCAAAACTAAAAAAAAAATACTCATATCTCATCGATACTGGAATTAGTACATCGAAATGGGATTTTAATGGAAACCGCTTAAAAACAAACCAAAAGGCTTTATCCTGGGCAAATCACTTAATTGTCATAATCAACATTAAAATATTTTTTTCACAAAATAAAGTAAGTTTTTGTAGGTTTTTATTTTTATTTTTGAATAAACACGTTTAAAATGTATAGACAACAAAGTTACAAGAACGTTATAAAAATAACAAATTTTGTTCAAAAATAGTCATTGATAGTACTGTACGACTGATTAATAGTGTTGTCATCATCACCATAGAGCATAGATTAATCTGCTAATGTACGACATTACTTACGACAATAACTTGGGAAAATAGAAATAATAATATTAAATAATAAAAAGTAAAAAAACTATAGATATATGCATTCAGTTTTGATTTACTCTTATAGTAGGTATAGAGCTTAATAAATAAAAATTAAGACACGAATTTTTCATAACTACCAAATCGTATTTTTTTTTGTAGTTTTTAATTATATTTTGAAACTATCCAAATATAATTAGAATATATTACAATAGTTCAACAAATATCTATATTTAATACACAATAATATATGTAATGATAATAGGTAATGTATGTAATATTCAGTCTATTTTATTTATTATACTCTAATTATTACAAATCAAAAAATGTTAATTTATTGATATTATTAATTACTATAATTTTAAATCATCATAACGCCCCGTACCTTTAAACCTGTTAATATTAAATACAGAAATCATTCTTAGTTCACAAAGTAAAATAACTCGGGAAACTGTATTATAGTAACTGCTATGTTTACTCTAATCGTGATTTAGATGTGTGGAATGTTCAAGGAAACACTTTGCTCCACCAAGGCCGTATATGAGGGGGGGGGGGGTTAACCACCCACCCCTTTCATGTTTTATAGTTTATCCATTTAATTTATATAAGTAATTTATTTGTGCTAATTTACATAGTAATGACAATATTATTTGATTTAAATCCCCTTATCCCAACAATTGGTTCCAGTTACGGTCGTGTGTTCAATGATATATAATATTGGGAAGTTAAAAGAAAAACAGTTCACATACGAATAAAAAAAAAAGTCGACATAAAAAATCTATGTATTTGAAAACCAATGGCTTTGACTCGAAAATCGTAAAAATATAAATTTTAATAAATGACTTATTAATAATAACAAAAAAAAAAAAAAAAAAAATGGTGTTGGACTCGGTCGGCTCCAATCGTCCCTTGTATTTTTTTATTGCCTACATCCAGCCAAGGTTGAAGGAATTCTTCTAATTTTTTTTTCTCTCTCGTCCTCCTCTTCCGGTTTCACGGGTAAGTTACGTTAAACATCGAACGAACGTACGAACGTACGTACGTACGAACGAACGAACGAATGACACTTGAAACCGCCGCGTTGCGCCACCGGCCGTCGCCGTGGCGCGTGCAGGGCGTTTACGCAGGTGCGGCGGCCAGACGTGTTTTTTGGACGCGCCAACACGGTACGCGAGTTATACGGTTTATCAGTGGTAAAACGCGCGCTTTGCGGACCGCAACCGACTACACCATAATAATATTATACGACAGCAGTGAGCTCTCGCCAACGATAACGTGCAATCGTCGTGGATATTTTCGACTCGAAAATAATTTTTAAGGAATTTTCAAAAATTTTCCGTATTTTCCTGTCACGTCACTTCTCCAATCGGAATTCGATCGGAATCCACGCGTACAGGACACTGTCCTGCAGCCGTAACCGCTGCAGTGGTCCCGATCTACATAAGTAGACTACAAACAACTGAAGTCTTCACCGTTATTTGATATTCTTTTACTCCGCTGCCATAATATTCCATCGACATGCGTGTTTTGAGAATGTGTTAAACACCGCACAGGATCGTGGCGTGGTTTCTCTGGTCTAATGTCAACCGCGGTTGAGGTTTACGATTGGAGCACGTGGACAAATTGTAAGTGGCCTTAGATTTTAAACATTTTAATATTGTTTTATACCATATTATGTATATGCATACGCATACGTATTTTATACGATGTAAATGTTTTTAATAGTTTTACTCGATCGTTTATCGAGCAATTTTATTGGATTTCAAATATGCAAAAACATTTATTAATAGGTATAACTCGTATACTTTTTTTTTTTTTTTAAGGATTTTTATTCGAGAAGTAACAACAATAAAGTTAAACGACTAGTGCGTGATTAAAATACTTGCATTTTCACAGTTTATATTTTATAGGCATTATGTAGATCAAATAAAGAGCGAGTTTATATTACATATATTATAAAGGTATTCGGTGTTTTAAATACCTACGTCTAAAGAAAATAATTGTTTATGAACGTTTTCAAAGACCTTTAAATTCTATAAAGTATATTTTATTGATGATTATTAAATAATATATACATTTAGTTATAAATATTATTATCTGTGTATGAATTAACACAATAATTTATTAAACAAAACAACAATATTTTATCTTTGTATTCTTTGGTGCTTGTGTCATGATTTGAACATTTTTTTTTCTATATACTTATTTAATAACAATAAAATATAGATGTTTAATCTACTTTAGTTTTATTTTGTTTTCTAATGTATTAATGAAAAACTATTTTCCAACTATAAAAACATAAATAATAATATATTATCAGCAGTATTGCTTATATGCATTGTAATAAAAAAAGTATTGTTATTTTAAGTTATATTATTTCGGAAAAACTTATTTATAATACCTTTACGTCATTTAAGCTACATACATTTTAAAATAAGCAGAGGAGTTAGGCAATCCCTACACATTGACCTTACTCACAAATAATTGTCAACCCTTTAAGTTATAAACACTTTTTATATTTATTTTTTAAGTTTTTTTAAACATTTTCTATAAAATAAATAGGTTAACAAATACCGTTTAGAAGGAATTGAAAATATGTTTACTTATTACTTTATAAGTGGTGCAAATAAATTGTATTCTTTTAATTAAACTTTTTTTTTAATATCTACTGATGATATTAAATGGTTCTATTTTTTTTGTATTTTTTTCATAGAAATGCGTGTTATTTAAATAATATAAGGTATTATTACTTTATAGTATATTATGTATTAAATATCTGATTAAAAATAAATCATATAACATGTGCAGTTTGTATAATATATTGTCGGTTACCTGGAAGCCTATATAATTGTAACCACTTATTTTATTATTAAAACATGAATCTTGGTGCATTTTAATTAAGTAAGTGGAAAATAGATGTTGTAGATTGATTGTTAAATAATTTTGGTTTAGTATTTTATGTAATTAGATAAGAGTAAATTAGTGTTTCAATTTGACCTCTATTCAAAAATTGAAGTGAATTAAATCACGACTGAAATACATAATTAGTAACTACTTATATTTTTAGGAATTAACTTTTGGCGGCTATATAATTTTGAGTTATTTAAAGAATGATTACTTGGACTAAAAGTTTATTGACCGCATTCAAATATGTATAATCATATTTAAATTATATCAAAATGTAGTTTAATATTTGAATGAAAAAAGCCTAATGTTAATTGATAAAGTATTTAAAGTATTTTTGTGAAGTAGTTCACACTGAATGAATATTATATTTGAAAAAAATTAAATTAAATTTGCATTCAAGTATATTATAATATTATCAATTAAGATACCTGTGTAACTTGTTGGAATGACATATTAATTACATTTAAGCAAATAAGTAATTACTGTTAAGTCTTAAAGATATATGAATTGAGTTTGTATACCACATCAAAATATTTCTTTAAGTAATTAACTACCTAGCTATACGTATTATAGTTTTTAATTTCAGTTATTCATTTTCATAAGACTTGAGATTTTAGTTTCAAAGTGAATTTCATCTTGAATTCCAAATTAAGTGTTTTTTTAAATATTATGTTCTAAATATCTAACAAAGGTAAATTATTATTATTATTTATTTTTTTGTTGATTCATACGAATGGTATATTGACGCTTTCTACAAAATAATCTCACTCGAGTAATATTAACTTACTTTTCAACCGCTGTTGATTAAAACTATTATTTATTGTCTGATTTTATAAAACAAAAAAAAATACATTGTCGTTTCATAATATAACAATACCATGTTTCAAACAATAATATTATTCAAAACAATGATTGTCTGTTATATATAGGTATTTAACAATAAAAACATATTAACATATACAAATTATTTGTACAAAAAAATTATATTTAATTAGAATATCATTATCATATAGGTACTGTGACATATACTATGAATTCAACCAAATAGATACACTTTTTCTTATTTAATAATACATATTTAATTAAAATAAATTTATTAAACGAGAACTGATCAAGCCAATACTCAAGTGCAAACAATGGTATAGTTGTTCTATTTTAGGAGAAAAATATTTGTATGAGAATGTATTTCCATAGCTTTTAGTTGAAAATGGATAGATTATAGGGGAAATGCCAACTATTATACAGCGGAAGTGTCAAATAACGGAATGTCATTTTGGTTGGGATGTTAATGGGAAAGAGGGTGTAAATCTTTTGTTTTGTTATAGCAAACATATCGTTTTGCAGTTAGTTTTTGTAAAAGCGCTCAGAATTCCATTTCGCAATATTCTATGTGCATACAATACATATTATAATTATATTAGTGTTCGTATAATCTGGAAATAAAAATTTATTTTTGTTTACCTATTATAATATACCTTTTTAGTCACACGATCGATATGGATAATATTAATTTATGTATACTGCCTATACAGATCAATCTGAAATTGCTCAATTAACTTGAAGGTACGAGTATAACACACCCATGTATAACGATATATTCAAGAATATTAATATCAAATTCAATATTATAGACTATTATAAATAACTTGAGTATTGTCATGTAAAATTTAAAGATAACATACAATTTCATTGAAGTTAAAAAAATTTATTTATTTTTATCTGATAATCGATATAGATTGTAATTAATAAAAATAGATATTTAGTGTACAACACATCAATGTAAAACATTATGTTAAACTTAATCGAAGTTATCATACACAAGGTGATTATTTTAACAGTAAATACTTATTATCTAAAGAAATATAAATAATAAATAATTTACTATTATTATGGGTAACTATTAACTGTTCGTTAGGAGTTAAAGCGATAATTATAGAAATAAATATAATACATTTTATACATTTTTTTCATAATTTTTGATTTATATTTTTACTTGAATTTAGTAAAACAAAGTAAGTACTAAATTACTTGAACTTGTTTTTTTCCCTATAATATTGATGAACTTTAATTCCTATGTAGGTATTTAGACCAATATAATATAATATTATAATGACTTTAAGTAATACGTATATAAGCGCACACATAGTTGGAGATGGTAAAGTTTATTTTAGAAAACTCATCTTAACTCATTAGAATATTTTCTAAGATTTAAAGACCTTGGGTTACTTTTTAAACTCGCAACGGACACGGAACCCATATTCTTTAGTACATCGTCGCTTGGGATGTGCAAAAGCTGTCGTGATAATATGCGGGATATACACAGTACACACTGATTTTAAATTACTTCGATTGTATTAAGCATCTCGTATGTACACACTTGAAATATTTTCGTCTACACCGAATTCCTTAAAAAGGTGCACTCAAATTCTATTATCAGCACATCATGTTATTGAGTCATGTACCTTCCTACCAACTTGATTTAATATAAATTAATAATTGCGATGACATTTCAATATTTGAGCCCGTGATTACTTGAGCTATTCTTCACGCAGTTGTTTTCTTTCCGGCTGAACGATAATTTAAAGACAGTTCGGTTAACGTTGTTAATGTAGTTTTAATAATACGATAGTTTTTTTTTATGAATTGCTTACATTATTTCATTTTAAATAATTATTTTCAATATTGTTTTGTGGAATTTTCGAATACGATTTATTTATTCACATTGGCCAATGAATTTCATTTTATTTTAAACACTGACATTGAATTATGAAAAACTGTAATTTTCTTTACATCATATTATTGAATATTATATGTGTCTATCGTGATTTAATATTTTTTATTCTATTATGGTTTTACAATTGACGATTTTCCATATGTAATTGTTTTCTTATCTCTGACTTTTTGTATGCTTGTTTGGGTATATTTTATTGGTCGTCATTTTGTAAATCATAAATAAACAATAGTCAAAAGTATCGTGACATTATACGTGTATTATTTTTTTTAATTAATTTTTATCACTTAATAGAAATTAAATCGCCCATATTAAATCAGACTATAGATATATTTTTTATGAATTTTGGCATATCAATTATGCTAAATACATGTCAGTATTGTAGATAGTACCTATGTTAATTATAGTGTAATAGCAATTTTCGGTGAATTGTAAAATACGTTCCATGGTAAAAATAATTCAGAGAAAAAGGAAAATCCATTATCATATTATTATTTACATTTATTTGATTAATAAATTAAATTATTGTGAGCCACTTCCTTCTATTTTATATTAAGATTTATGGGAAATGGTAATTTTGATTATACACTTAAAAGAATATTGTAAATGTCAGGTATATTAAATATTTGAGTTCATTTTAATTTTCTTTGTTTTATAAAGAAAAATATTAGCGGTTCTTAATGTAAAATTTTAAATTCAATTTTAAGGATTCAAAAATTAATCGAGACTATCGAGTTATAATTTTATGTATATTGTACTTGATAATTTTTATTTTAGGAGTGTTATAATAATTGGCATTATTAATCTGTAGTTGTAATTAGAATATTTTATTTTGTTAGCCATAAAAAGCATTATTTTCATTATGTAAATTAAAAAAGTTCATTTTTTTAAACTTTTAAACTTTGAAAACTTAAATATTTTAATTAAAAGATACTATTCAATGTAAATATTTAATTGTTATTGTTTTTTATACTTTTTTTTTATGTAAAAACCAGTATGCCTAAAAAGTTATTTGTTTTGTTTTTAAATTGTGCGGGTAGAAACTTAAGAAATCAATTAATAAGATTAATTTAAACTAATAACCTTGTGAATATTTAAACCTGTGTATAGAATGAGGGTGCTAAAGCAATAATATCGAATTTTTAGATTGTTGTGCTTATAATACTAATAATGTTTTAATAAATGTGATATTAAATTTTATATAATTTTTATATTTTACAAAGAGTGGTGTTACACTTTTTATCAAATAGATAATGAAATAATCGAAATGCATCAATATATTTCTGGCAGATAATAAATATATGAATTTATACACACATATTTTAAGTAATAAGTGATATGCGTTTGCCCTGTAAATTTTGAACATGATACCAAAACTACTTTACCTGTCATAGGAACCTGTACGCATGAAAAAGTGTCACCCAATTTATATGATAAGCACGTCAGTTAGTAATCAAAATGAAAACTACTATTCTGTAAGGGCAATATCAAAATGACAGAATAAAAGATGATAGAAAGGGTAAAGAGATTTTTTAGATAACATGTCAATACAAGGGCCAAAAGTAGTCGACAAAGAAAAATTTTGTGTATGAGACCACTGACGCTTAACCCTGAATGAGGGGTAGTACAGACGGGAGCGAGGAAATAATAAATCAAAATAATCTGCCGGTTTAGACGGCTTAATGTTTTCACATTTTTTCACAAGTTCTGTGAACTATTTGGCAGAAAATAACTAAAAAAAAGTCTGAATAAGTCAACTGTGGAGAAAAAAAGATGTTACATAATTTAACGGCTTTCACTATTGGCACGTAATCGGGTGACAATATTAACGTGTCTCATGCTTACATTTAAGACGATGGATTTAAATAAGAAGTTAAACATATAATACCCAAAAAAACTCCGTATTTCTTTGCATATATTTAAGCATTTTTAAGTATTAGATGTATTGATCAGTGTAGTAAATTGATTTAAATTTTAAATAATAATAAACAATTATTGTTTATATTATTATATTATATTATATTTTTTTTACCTTTTATCATATTCAAAATGATTTGGACGTTTTTCTAGAGTGTGTGAGATATGAGTACCTATATAATATTATGATCTAGGACCTAGGTTAAAAGCTACGATTACCGTCATTTTTCATAACTCTTAAATTGTTTTCTATCTATTGTTTACTATTTTTAAGTTGGAATCTAAATTTTGAATTTAGATCAAAATGAAGAAAATAAACAATAGTAATTGGTACCTAATTTATTATATTTTTATATTTTTGGAAGTAAAAGTGTGTTTTTAGAGTAATACATTTACATTTGAGTTTATTTAGAAACTCGCGAGTTAAACCGTTAAATCTGTTTGTTTCTTTTTTCAAACAATTTGTATTTGTTTTCATATAAATATCCCTTGTGTATGAAATGATATATGAAAATAATCGTATTGGTTATTAATATAACTATATTTTATTCTGTTATAATTATATAATGCATTACATAATGAGTATTAAATATTTAGATTAAAAATATCAAATTTATTATCTAAAAACGTTTTACAATATTAATTATTCTTTCATATCATTATTAATATCTTTATTTAAATTTTGCTAAAGATTTACACAAATCTGAAATATTTAATTAACAATAACTATTATAGATAATTAGTTTATATATATTTAACTTTGAAACACTATTGAAAATCTGTGCACGTAGCATATCTCTGTGTGTAGGTAATATTTTAAATAAAATTAACTTTTTTTTAAGGATTATAACTAGCTAATAGTAGAAAAATTGGAAATTAACAATTTATTAAAGTTGTTAAAATATAAGCTATATCAATAGATTATCTACAAGATAATTTGGTAAATAGGGATCACATCATAATACTACAATGATTAATACAATATAAATGAATGTCTAATTTTCAATACCATCGTTATAATAACTAGGTATGCTTAAAAAAATCATCGATTTAGTTAGACCTAAATTAATAACGCTGAGTTGTAAAAACAGATAAACTATAATACACAAGACAATTTTCAATACGTTATCCGATACCAAACTAATTGTGTTCAATATAATATTATGACGTGAAACCTCGTTCAATATACATTTATTCAAGTGATCATAGGTCCATAACTATAGAATCGAATAAAAAAATTGACAAGATTCAACAAAAATTATATAGACATATTTTGTTATAGTATTATTTCTTGCTTATAGTTATATAATAATTTTCTTCTACTTAGATTAATTAAAACACTGTAGGCTAAAAAATCATGTATTTGAAGTTAAAAATCTATTAAAAAATTATTTAATATTATATAATAAATCCGGTTATTTCAAATAAAAGTCAACAACTTACAACGATATTTGATACTATGCATTAAAAAGTTTAGAATTTGATTTCTTACGAGTTAAACGTTTTTCGGCTAACTAAAATAATATAGCTCGTATAGGTTGTAAATATTTTGTTTGAATGTTATTTGATAAATCTTTGAATAAATGATAAGAAATCCTTTCAAAACTTTGGATCTCTACGATCGATAGGAAATTCTTAGCTTTTATCACCTACACTTTGAAGTCGAGCTTCCGCCATATGATTTTATGACGTAAAAATGTGTTTCTTATAGTCTCGTGAAAGTCAATAAAGTCACTGTTTTGTGTTGACAGGCTATATTTTTTTGATGGTTGAGATTATGTATTTATTGTGATCTATTGTTGAAAACTTTCATTCCATTTTTCTTATCATAGTAATAATCAGCAAATGTTTTGAAAATGGACTCGTACCTTACATATTATCTTTTAGTCACTTATTTAAATCCAATTTATTCGGCATAAGATTATGTTATTTTATTTTTTTTTTTTTTTTGATACTATTATTTATCGGTATTATTTTAGATTAGCTACGTTATGTTTGTATTAAAAATAAATATTGATAATCATTTAAGTTTTAGAAAACGAATATTATTTCAACTTAATGATATTTTTATTTTGTTCTATTTTACGAAAAAATATATTTTTTTTTTCAAAACATCTGTAGTTAGCAAAAACAAATTAAATTTGTTTGACTTCAAAAACTAATATTATTAAGTTATTAGATTATTAAAACCAAACAGCTCATTTTTTAAACGAAACTATTTAATAATGGTATTAAACGAGGAAGTTTTATTCCATTATTAGAATTTAGATGTAATCTTATGTAACGAAAAATCTCTTGGGAAATAATGTTTTACAAGATATATGTGTAATTTGGGATTTTTTTTTTTGTTATGCATAATAAATATTATTAGCATAAAACCAAATTTGTGAATTTCGCGGTTATCGAATGGCGATTACCATTAAAGCCCTAAAGGTAAATGATAACCACGAAGACTTGCCAACGCGATTTAAAAATAATTAGATTTTGTTATGTTTTATAAAATTCATTTCTTTCAAAAATACATTTGTATCCACAAATATCTAACTGAGATAGTTTAAAGCAGGTTCAATGATTTACCAACACAATCGTTATTAAAATCAACTCTATAATTTATTTTTATATAAGAAAAAGGTTTAAGTTTTTCAAAAACAAAAATTATTTAAAAGAAAATTATTTAAACAGGTGTCTAGAAATGTTAAAAACATTTAAAATTTCTCAAAAAATTTTAGCAAATGTATATAAAATTGTCTTATTTTCAGACACTTTCATTCTGAATACACATTATTTGTAAAACATAATTATTAAATAAATAAAACGCTAATTGATGTGTGTACAATGTAAAAGCTCTTATAATACATCTTCTGACACAGGGATTTAAAACGATTTTAATGGGAATGAAAATTACATCTACAACAACTGCCTCAACAAATACCGAACAAATCGTATTTAAAAAAAAGTTGCTTTTGTTAAGTCGTAGTAGATTTTTTTCAAAATGAATTTTCCATTTATGTAAAATAATATTCTTGTAAACAACGTGTTAATCTTGAAATTAAATTTCAAGTATATTAAACAATAATTGCAATGAAATGCTCAACAAACTTCGTTATATAATATGGTCTATATATTTCCAACATAAAAAAAACAAACTATGCAATTATATTAGTTCACTGACAAAAATATACAAAATTATATTTATGAAAATAAAGAAATCGCAAGAATAAGACGTGATTTTTTTTTTATGCTGCTCTAAATAATTATAAACTAAATTTTAGTAAAAATAATCATTTTAAAATAATATGTGAAAATACAAACAGATAATGTTTATACGAATATTGAAAAACGATCAAAGAACTTTTATTATTAATCGTTACTTACATTCATTATCAATTATAATTATATATAATATTTTTTTTTAGTGTAATATCATTTTAATTGATTTTAGTTAAAATTTTCAATGATAACTCGCATAATCGATATTTTTGTAAATTATTCATATTTTATAGTCATAAAATACATATTATTTTACAGAGGGTTTGTCAAGGATTTAGACATTTAAGAGAAATGAAAAATTATACAATGTTCAAAAAATTATTCTAGATGAGTTTTGGTTAAGTGAAATGCTTGAATCGGTTGTCTTAAACAAATAAAAGAGATACTTATTAGAATTGACATATAGCTGAAGATTGATTTAGCTCAGAAAATACGAGTATTTATTTTTTCAACAATTTGAATAATAATTTATATTTTAGATAACTGGAAGTAATAAATAATTAAAAGTCACATATAATAATTCTTACGAAAATCGTGATTTATATAACATATGTAACGTGGTTTTCTGATCGGTCCATATGTTTAAAGTTTAACCTTATTATTTATGTATTCATTTATTTATAGTAACTGTTATGTTATTTATTAGAATGCATGACACATTATAATATTTACCATTTGGTATGCTTGTTAGTTAGCTATTTGGTTAGAGGATTTAAGAGGAAGGACATCACACCTCCGTTAGTTCTCTCTGTCATCAGTTCCAATTTTTTTTTGTACCCTTTAAAAACAAGGCGAATTGACCTATTGTACTTATCTTTGTAAGAATATTATTTATGTTTTCATAAGCGCTTTTTACGATATTTTATTTTTTTAATTCTAATTATTACATATTCGCAACTTGATTAAAAATCTAAATATCGTAATGCACACGTGAAACTATAGATAATATTCTTAGGTTTATGTTAACCAATATATCGATTGACTGTATTGTTAAAACTGTTAAAAGTTACTTATTATACCTACTATAAAATTGCAATAATATCTGACGATTTAGAAGAAATATATTAGATGTAGGTGTTGCGTCCTCCTAATAAAATAATGTGTCCTTTTCAATTTTGATAAACCCTGTTATATATTATATTACTATAAAAAAATTTACAATTGGTAGTACTCTGAAAACAATGTATATAATCAAACTTCAATATGATAGTAAAGTGAAAAGGACTGTTTTTAGTTTTATTATTATTTTTATCAATGGTACATTTTTAAGGGTATTTAATATTTATGGTATCCATCAGTCGTATTCTTGAGTTTGAAACTTATTGTAATAATAAATACAACATGAGAATCTTTATCTTTAGAATAAGGATTTAGTGGGACGAAAAATCCCTAGGCCATCCCGACCGTTTTCAAATGATAAGCTATGGGGTAATATATTTTTTATACTATGAAAAAGTCATTGTATGTTAGTGATAAGTCGGAATGGTTACCTAATGGTTACTACTGGTAACAATTTCATTGACGGGGTTTTCACCAAAACTTCGAAAACGCTACCCTCTCATTCATGGGTATTTATTATAGAGATTAACCTATCCATTCTATAATACTTATGGTAAGTAACTGGAAAGTTCCCTTAAAAATCCCACATTTACAAAACGAAAAATTCACTCGGTGACATGGATCCATTCTCAGTATCGTATAAAACAATCTTAAACATTAAATATTAACAGTTAAATACTTAGATAATTATACTATGATGTTTATATAATACAATTATATAAATACATAATACATACATATATAAATACAATTTGAATCATGTTATATATGAATTTTACTACCTATATGCAATGATATTTTAAAAAAATATTTGCATTTATCTTAACCTGTTATGTATGTATTTCGTAAATCTATTCACATTATTTTACAGTTAAGTACTTAAATAATAATAATTAAATAAATACAGCATGTTTTTGTAAAAATTAAATCAACCTCAACCTTAATATGTTGATACCATTATTAAAACACATTTCTTTAATACCAATATCAAAAAAAATATAGCTTTATATTAATTATACTTAATGGTTTATGCTGACGAACTTCCACCCTGAATCGGTTTTGTATAAAATGATAATATATAATATTGAATTCAAATATACCGTATCCATTACAATAATCAACTCGACACTGATTGCTGTGTATCAGAGTGGTATTCACTTGTCCAACTTTTTTTAACTGAAATATTTTCTTCTATCTTTATTTTATTTTAAACTTCATAATAATAGAGACATAATATATTTGTTTGTTTTAATTTTTGTTGATAGCCTTACCTCGTATTTGGTATGTAGGTACGTATTCTGAAGATAATATAGGTACCCGGTACCCAATTATATTGAAAACTATAATTTATGTTTCTTAGTAGTAATTTTTGCTTTATTCATAAACTGTACACATAATAGTACAATATTAAGAGTGTATAATATCGTTACTATTGTTTTAATTTAAAAACAATATTATATACATTTGATTTTAATGTGTTACGGTTTAATGTTATTCTGAATAGTTTTGGATTTTAAATTAAACATTTTATTTTTATTTTTCAATTATAGTAATTACTAGATTTACTTAGGGTAGGTATTCTAAGAAATGGAATGTAACTATGAACAGTTTTTAATAATTTAAAATTTGTATTTTCAAATATTAATAAAAGATACTTATTTTTCCAGTAACAATTAAACAAAAAACACTATATTACTACACATGTAAAATATTCATAAAATATTCATATTATTATAAATTCATGTATGGCATAATATAGGTATATATTGTCTATTTGTGGTTATGTTTGCACAAGTGTTTAATCCATTTTTCCCGATACAACACAGTTTTGTGATATAATACAAATTTCACGGATTGTATGTGGTTCCTTTTATACGCTCCGTTGGACAAATTTTAATTTATTAATTAGTAGATTTTATAGATAACATAAATAACTCAATGACTAGCAGTCGAGATTGGAACGAATTGAAGCTGTAGTAATTGGTCTGGAAAATCGGGTTATGGTTTCGAAAGAAAATGTGAGGAAAAAATGTAACGCTATTGTACTCGTACATAGCAGGTGCCATATTTAAGATTTAAAAATACTTTTGTATTGTTTCATGTATAATATACGAACAACACTTGGTGTCATTATGGTGTGAAAATTTATTTGTGTGTCACTTCTAAAAGGGGACCAACTTGAATGTAGGCACACAAATCCTACCAGTATAAATCAGAGGTAAAATTCGAACAGCAAATAAAACGCAATTTAGTTAATGTAATAATTTAGGTACCTATATAATATAAAATATCTTTTTTACTGATACACTGTTTGTTAATAATATGAAATATTACTTAATTTAAACTATAATATTGACCATTATTTAAAAAAGCAAAAAACGGCAAACATATCTACAATTATGACTGAATGATTTTTTTTTTTTTTTTTTTTTTATTATTATATTTATCTGATGGCCATTACATTACAATATTATTTTTACTTTATAAATGCAATAAGTATTTAGTATATTATATTTCACGAAATCAAATTATTTATCATTAAAATTAAATGAATTAGTAGATGCAATTTTAATTATATTAATGTAATAATATATCAGTATCAATTTATTAATCATAGTTATATTGTCATTTTATAATTAAATATTTTTAGTTAAATAATAACGGTGGATTAGATATTTAAATGTATGTATAGGTACCTATTATTATAATTAATTAGATGTTCAATGCTAGATTTCTCATATATTTTCAGAGTTATTATATATAATAAAACGAATTGTTTTTTAACCATTCTGCAAATAATTGATTGTAATTGATAATTTTAATTCCTAATTTTTTTATTTGTTAAGGTTTAAGTTGCAATATATATATTATATTATATTATATTATATAGGTATGTATGTATGATGTTTTAAATTAATTAATTATTAGATGTATTGTATACACCGAGTAGGTAGGTAAATTTAAAAATACATGTTTTAAATTTATTTTTATATTTTATTTGCATAATAATTTAATAATTATAAAATTAAATTAATTAGTATAAGAAATAAACGTTTACATATTTCACTTACACGTGTTAGTTAATTGTCAACCAATTGTTAGTGCATTGTGTGTTACATAACCTGTTGTAATTTGAAAAATAATTCATTAGGTACTATTATTTGGTTGGTATTATAAAAGAATTAAAAACAATTTAAATATTTCAGTGAAGTATATTTTTCATGTTGTGTCATTTGTACTATCAACGTACCTAAAATATGTTTGAATCATTATGTTTTTGTTTTTTACTATCCATAATTTTTACACTATTGCCAAATGTGCTATAAAACTAGTTCCAAACGACGATACATCAGCGCAAACATGAGTTAAGTGCCATTTTAGAATTTTGTTGTTAGAAAAAAAAATCATTAAAAATTCACTTCTCTACGTAATTTTCATTATTCTTTCACACTTGGCTCTATTGCTCTACTTTAAATGTAAATTAAATTCAATTAATTTGTCTGGTATACATTTATTATGTATATACGTGTGTATTTCATGATTTTTTTCTATTATGGTATTGTAGTCAAATGCATTTATAAAAGAACCTAGAATCTGTATGTTGTAAATCTGTAATTAAATTGTATTAATATCACATCGATCGTACGATAATGATATGGAATATATACATAAATTATACTTGTGCAATTGAATGTATCGTGAAAATATAATTTATATATCTATCTGATAGAGTTATAGCCATAAACGATACGTCTAGTTATCACTTGTCGTGAAATATTTATTTACAATAATTCACGGCGTTGATTTATGAGTACTCGAAGGTAATACTTTTTTTTTTTTTTTTTTTTTTTAAAGGAGGATTTCTATAACCTTATTTTAATGAGTTTCTATTGAATGTTTCAAATCACAATTCGTGTAAATCGTAAAAACAATAAGCATAAATGTAAAAAATACTGTTAATGGATTATTTTTTTTCTTTGTAAAATAGTGATACATATACTTGTATTATTATTGAAATTAATAAGATTTGAAAAAAATAATTCATATAACCTATAATATACGAATTAATCTTTTTTTCCTTATTATTTTTTTTTAAGCTATAAATCACAAAGTTTATCTATATGAATAAACAACTCAATTCTTTAAAAAATAGTCGTTGTTAAGTAGATTTTATCAAGATATATCTTTAGAAAGAGAAATGGATAGATAATCTCTTATAATAATAATAAATGTTCACATGAAATTAACGTTTATTGTCTTAAAACTATATTTTTGAAACTAAAATTATTAAAATTATTAATATATGATTAAAATTGTGAATTGGTTTTAAAAATTAAAATTTTGTTGTACAATGTGACTGTTAAAAAACTAAAAAAAATATTCAAATACTAATCGAAGTACTAATATTGTTTTTATTTATAAACTATTATTACTTAGGTAGTAAAAAATAAATAAATATGAAATATGTATTAATTTATACCTACTTATATTATACATAGTGTATAACACAATAATAGCAATGTAAAATAATTGTTTTATCTAAATTATTAATAATAAAAAAAATATATATATGTCTATATATACTGTTTTGTTTTTAAGAAATGCAAAAATAAAGAATATTCTTCTATAAATATAATTAAAATATATTTCAATTTAGTTGTTTTATTTAATGGGTTTGAATTAAAGAACAATAATATTATAGTTCATTTGTTATGAATATATTATGTGTTATTATAGTTTTTGAATAATATTATAAAATTATAATATATATTATTTCAGTGTATTTAATAAAGTGCAATTATTTTTACAAGGTTTTGATTAGGTACAAAATGTATCTCAATTAATCTTTCGTCAAAGTATGTACTTGTGTATTTGTATAATGTATATATTATAAAAGTAATTTAAGATAATTTCAAGTTTCGTGAAACAGTTCATATTAAATTAACAATTTATCAAAATTGGCCTACATATTATGTGATAATATATCATATATACTAAGACATTTTACTATTGTTTTGAGATATGAACACAGCTCATGTTGAGAAACTTTTCAATAACCTCTTTTATTCTCCTAAGCGTCATAGACCATAGTTCACAGGTACATTTATCATTTTACACAATTCTTGCTTTTCGCCACATGAGGTCATTTACACACGGCGAATAGAGAACGCAATGTAGGTATCTAGAAATACTTGATAACACACATTTTAAGTTTTAGATTCTGACTGGAACGATGATTGTATTGATTTTACAATGATGTGTACTTGTTTTTTTGTGTAATCATAGTAAGTTAACGATAAAATACTTTAATTTTTAAAAATACGGGAATGGATGGTATTAGGTAGAAAATTGATTTTAGTTTGTTTTTTGTATTTTAGAGATAAAAATGAAAAATTGTCGGTAATTTTTTTTATAATTAGAAAAAAACTTTACTTTTTTATATCTAAATTTTGAAATTTTAGTACAATATTAAATTTCCCAGAAGTAGCTTTTGACGAAATCGTAGAATTCAATGAATATATTGACAATTATTTTTTTAGACATATTTAGTTCAAATGAAATAAATTATTTAAACAATGAATAACGATGTTAATCATTTTTTTAGAGTTTAAAAACAGTTTATATTTCAACTCAAAACTGTTAGGTATATTACTATATAATGTATTTTACAGTACACAAGGTTATTTTTGATTTATTTTAAGAAATTTTTTATTTATACGTTAAATCTATTTTTACTGTTAACAGTATTTACAGGAAGATGAAAATAATTTTAAGTTATACAAGTTTAATGTTGATATTATAATACTAGCTATGGTATAAAAAATATATATTATAATAATTAAATATTAATAATAAAATAAAATAAAAATTAATATAATATTTGTAGGAAAAAATCTGAAATGCAATTTACCGTGATACTAAAAGTAGCATACATAATTTTAACATCTATATAAAAAACATACCCATAATAAATTAATAAATATAGTACATTTGATACATCTTTGAATTCAAATTCAACATGCCCATATTATAGTGTCCCACTAGAGTACTCGATACCTAATTTACAGCAGAGTGCAGGTACTTGCTTAACTTTTTTCTTAGGATTCCTTTTTATATTATTTTATTAATCTACCTAAGTTAATGTCTTTCACAGTTAACATGCAATTAAAATAGTCAAGTTAACTTTATTCACATAGTTAATCACCTATATTTATTAAATATTTATCTCTATATTTTCATAATATAGACTATTTATTAACAAATATTTCACAAATTAGCTTTGATAATATATAATAATGTTAGTAACGATACAGCTTGCCAATTTCTATCGTGTTACAATATATATAAAAAACAAATATTATAATTTACCATCGAAACTGATTATGTTAAGTGATTATTGTCTATTCGATAATAATTTATAATATTTTTTTAAAATTATAATGTAGGTATAATATTTTATTATTTAAAACCATTATATTTAGTCTCTAATCTTTCATCTTTGAAAATCATATATACATGTCATGAACAATAATTTGTGCTATTGCATTTGTAATAAGTTCAAAATTATTTTAAAAGTGAATTTTATCATTGTTTTTTAAATCAATAGACATAAAATAAATTGTTTACATTAAATGGCTGAAAACGAAAAAAGAACCATTAGTCAAAAATTGTCTATGCTTTTTTTTCTATAAAAGAGGAAAATATATTTTGATTCTATCAAAATTGTTTGTGATTAATTTTTAATTACTGAATATTTGATAAATTGAGCGTTTCCAATTCATATTACAATTATTATTCTCTTTAACGTTGGAGTTTTGTATATTTATTAAAATTATAAAACTCCGTGTTATCATCAAAATATTGTCACTGTCAAACAATATGGAGCGTGTGACCGATGACAATAATATTATTATTCCCTTTCACGGGGACTGTCATCGGGACTCGTCTGGCGGATAATGGTATTTGAAGGGTTCTGATAATCCTTCGGTCGAATGTGTAATTCCCCACATGTCGCAAAGGTTTGGCTAGGAATGCCGGAGAGTACGTAATACGACTTTGCGAATGAGAGAATTAATAGGATATAACTTAGTACGAGTATTCTAATATGTATTATACATATTATATTCAACACATGTCTGAATTTTATATAATATATACATTTGTATACATAGAACAAAATATATAAGTACCGTTGCAGGTGTAACTTGACCAACGATTTTAGTGGTTATAATAATTAATAGAATACTTAGGTATTCGTTTGATAAATCTACTTAAAACTGGATTACAAGGGATCTGGTGAAGAATAAAGGAAAAAAATAACGAACAATTTATTGACGATTAGCTATATTATTGAATTATTGTACTAAAAGTTAATAATACTTATAATGACATATATTTTATATTATAATATTCCATAATTTTGGAAAATTAGATTTAATTATAAACACGCAAAACAATAGGTATACATTTATATTTAATTACAACGTAGGTACAAGTTAAATAAAAAAAAAATAATAAAAATAAAAGCGAGTTTTTAACACGTGCACGATGTAAACAATTTAAAATTAAATCTAATCCGAAAAAATCGTATGCTAGCACGATGGTACAAATTATATGATACATGAGTGTGTCCCATATTATAATTATCCATACAGGTTAAAAATGTATGTCATTGAATGCGTTTCGGAGATAAAAAATTATATCCACAGAAAGTTAAATATTATTATTCTATTGATTACGACGTTGATCGTTTATGAATACTTCACACAGTGGGCGATGATAAGTTCTCGTTTTCAAGACCAACTGAAATCGTACCGTTGCTTAACTATTGAAATGTCTAAACGTCGTACGTACGTAATAATTATAAAACAATTTTTTTCCCTTTATTTAACTGTACCAAAAGCCGAAAATGAGAACAGAGAAATATTTTTTTGAAAAAATTTAATACATTATGAAAGCAGGGTTAATGTTTTATACATAAACCGGACCCAAGTCATACTTATTATATTATACCGATTGTTCCTTCGAAAAGAGCAAAAAATATTCGAACATCACAATACGTATAGAATATTATCATATTTTATTTCTATTTTCAGCTCGAGTGTCGTGCGTTGAACAGAAGAAAATGTAATGGGCAGCGGTCACGATGACGGAGCTGGCAAGGTGTGGTTGGCGCAGGTCATCTGCCGCCTGGTGTACTCCGTGTACCAGGACAACGGCCACTACTACCACAACGGATCGGCGACGACCGCGGCCACCACCGCCGCCGCTGCAGCCGCGACCGCCGCCGCCACCACCGCGGCCACCGCCGCCGCCGTAGCGGTGGCCGGCACCGAGATGGTGATGACGGCGACGACGAACGACAACAAGTTGCTGGTGACCGAGGCCCGGGTCGACAGGCTGGACTGCGGCGGCACGTGGACGCTGGACTGCCGGCGGGCGGCGGGCGCGCTGGAGTGCACCGA